>WNWK01009716.1:0-40000 GCA_009830355.1 Cherax destructor
TCCTGAGTTCCTGTCTGTCAGTCTTGGTGATCCCTGAGTTCCTGGCTGTCAGTCTTGGTTATGTGATCCCTGAGTTCCTGGCTGTCAGTCTTGGTCATGTGATCCCTGAGTTCCTGTCTGTCAGTCTTGGTGATCCCTGAGTTCCTGGCTGTCAGTCTTGGTCATGTGATCCCTGAGTTCCTGTCTGTCAGTCTTGGTGATCCCTGAGTTCCTGGCTGTCAGTCTTGGTCATGTGATCCCTGAGTTCCTGGCTGTCAGTCTTGGTGATCCCTGAGTTCCTGGCTGTCAGTCTTGGTCATGTGATCCCTGGTTCCTGGCTGTCAGTCTTGGTGTCCCCTGAGTTCCTGTCTGTCAGTCTTGGTCATGTGATCCCTGAGTTCCTGTCTGTCAGTCTTGGTGATCCCTGAGTTCATGGCTGTCAGTCTTGGTTATGTGATCCCTGAGTTCCTGGCTGTCAGTCTTGGTGATCCCTGAGTTCCTGGCTGTAGTCTGGTTATGTGATCCCTGAGTTCCTGGCTGTCAGTCTTGGTCATGTGATCCCTGAGTTCCTGGCTGTCAGTCTTGGTCATGTGATCCCTGAGTTCCTGGCTGTCAGTCTTGGTCATGTGATCCCTGAGTTCCTTGCTGTCAGCTTGTTGACAGTACTTTATACACGACGAGGATCAGTTCTTGTTCTCCACTCTAACTCCAAGAACTTCTAATCTAACATTAAATAACTTCAACAGTTCTTTATAACAAAGTGACTTACTAACATAGTTCTTCTCCTCCTTGTGACTTGTTAACTGTCTTACAAGTATATACCTGAGACTTGTTAACTGTCTTACAAGTATATACCTGTGACTTGTTAACTGTCTTACAAGTATATACCTGTGACTTGTTAACTGTCTTACAAGTATATACCTGAGACTTGTTAACTGTCTTACAAGTATATACCTGTGACTTGTTAACTGTCTTACAAGTATATACCTGTGACTTGTTAACTGTCTTACAAGTATATACCTGTGACTTGTTAACTGTCTTACAAGTATATACCTGTGACTTGTTAACTGTCTTACAAGTATATACCTGAGATTGTTAACTGTCTTACAAGTATATACCTGTGACTGTTAACTGTCTTACAAGTATATACCTGTGACTTGTTAACTGTCTTACAAGTATATACCTGTGACTTGTTAACTGTCTTACAAGTAATACCTGGACTTGTTAACTGTCTTACAAGTATATACCTGTGACTTGTTAACTGTCTTACAAGTATATACCTGTGACTTGTAACTGTCTTACAAGTATATACCTGTGACTTGTTAACTTCTTACAAGTATATACCTGTGACTTGTTAACTGTCTTACAAGTATATCCTGTGACTTGTTAACTGTCTTACAAGTATATACCTGTGACTTGTTAACTGTCTTACAAGTATTCCTGTGACTTGTTAACTGTCTTACAAGTATATACCTGTGACTTGTTAACTGTCTTACAAGTATATACCTTGACTTGTTAACTGTCCTTACAAGTATATACCTGTGACTTGTTACTGTCTTACAAGTATATACCTGTGACTTGTTAACTGTCTTACAAGTATATACCTGTGACTTGTTACTGTCTTACAAGTATATACCTGTGACTTGTTAACTGTCTTACAAGTATATACCTGGACTTGTTAACTGTCTTACAAGTATATACCTGTGACTTGTAACTGTCTTACAAGTATATACCTGTGACTTGTTAGCTGTCTTACAAGTATATACCTGTGACTTGTTAACTGTCTTACAAGTATATACCTGTGACTTGTTAACTGTCTTACAAGTATATACCTGTGACTTGTTAACTGTCTTACAAGTATATACCTGTGACTTGTTAACAGTCTTACAAATATATACCTGTGACTTGTTAACTGTCCTACAAGTATATACCTGTGACTTGTTAACTGTCTTACAAGTATATACCTGTGACTTGTTAACTGTCTTACAAGTATATAAATGTGACTTGTTAACTGTCTTACAAGTATATACCTGTGACTTGTTAACTGTCCTACAAGTATATACCTGTGACTTGTTAACTTCCTTACAAGTATATACCTGTGACTTGTTAACTTCCTTACAAGTATATACCTGTGACTTGTTACCTTCCTTACAAGTATATACCTTGTAGTGTTTCACCCGTCTCACTGTTCCAAACATCACTGGTGTGTTCCATCCACTGTTCCAAACACCATTGGTGTGTTCCACCCACTGTTCCAAACATCACTGGAGTGTTCCATCCACTGTTCCAAACATCACTGGTGTTTTCCATCCACTGTTCCAAACACCATTGGTGTGTTCCATCACTGTTCCAAACATCACTGGTGTGTTCCATCCACTGTTCCAAACATCACTGGTGTGTTCCACCCACTGTTCCAAACATAACTGGTCTGTTCCATCCATTGTTCCAAACATCACTGGTGTGTTCCATTTACTGTTCCAAACATCACTGGTGTGTTCCATCCACTGTTCCAAACATCACTGCTGTGTTCCATCCACTGTTCTAAACATCACTGGTGTGTTCCATCCACTGTTCCAAACATCACTGGTGTGTTCCATCCACTGTTCCAAACATCACTGGTGTGTTCCACCCATTGTTCCAAACATCACTGGTGTGTTTTATCCCCTATTCCAAACATCACTGGTGTGTTCCACCCATTGTTCCAAACATCACTGGTGTGTTTTATCCCCTGTTCCAAACATCACTGGACTGTTCCATCCACTGTTCCAAACATCACTGGTGTGTTCCATTCACTGTTCCAAACATCACTGGTGTGTTACACCCACTGTTCCAAACGTCACTGGTGTGTTCCACCCACTGTTCCAAACATCACTGGTGTGTTCCACCCACTGTTCCAAAATCTGGTGTTCCACTTACTGTTCCAAACATCACTGGTGTGTTCCGTCCACTGTTCCAAACAACACTGGTGTGTTCCATCCACTGTTCCAAACATCCACTGATGTGTTCCACCCACTGTTCCAAACATCACTGGTGTGTTCCACCTATTGTTCCAAACATCACTGGTGTGTTCCATTCACTGTTCCAAACATCACTGCTGTGTTCCATCCACTGTTCCAAACGTCACTGGTGTGTTCCATCCATTTTTCCAAACATCACTGGTGTGCTCCATCCACTGTTCCAAACATCACTGGTTTGTTCCATCCACTGTTCCAAACATTACTGGTGTGTTCCATCCACTGTTCCAAACATCACTGGTTTGTTCCATCCACTGTTCCAAACATCACTGGTGTGTTCCATCCACTGTTCCAAACATCACTGGTGTGTTCCATCCACTGTTCCAAACATCACTGGTTTGTTCCATCCTCTGTTCCAAACATCACTGGTGTGTTTCATCCATTGTTCCAAACATCACTGGTGTGTTCCATCCACTGTTCCAAACATCACTGGTGTGTTCCATCAATTGTTCCAAACATCACTGGTGTGTTCCATCCACTGTTCCAATCATCACTGGTTTGTTCCATCCACTGTTCCAAACTTTACTGGTGTGTTCCATCCACTGTTCCAAACATCACTGGTGTGTTCCATCCATTGTTCCAAACATCACTGGTGTGTTCCATCCACTGTTCCAATCATCACTGGTTTGTTCCATCCACTGTTCCAAACTTTACTGGTGTGTTCCATCCACTGTTCCAAACATCACTGGTGTGTTCCATCCACTGTTCCAAACATTACTGGTGTGTTCCCTTCACTGTTCCAAACATTACTGGTGTGTTCCACTCACTGTTCCAAACATCACTGGTGTGTTCCATTCACTGTTCCAAACATCACTGGTATGTTCCATCCACTGTTCCAAACATCACTGCTGTGTTCCATCCACTGTTCCAAACATCACTGGTGTGTTCCATCCACTGTTCCAAACATCACTGGTGTGTTCCACCCAATGTTCCAAACATCACTGGTGTGTTCCATCCACTGTTCCAAACATCACTGCTGTGTTCCATCCACTGTTCCAAACATCACTGGTTTGTTCCATCTAATTGTTCCAAACATCACTGGTGTGTTCCATCCACTGTTCCAAACATCACTGGTTTGTTCCATCTACTGTTCCAAACATCACTGGTGTGTTCCATCAACTGTTCCAAACATTACTGGTGTGTTCCATCCACTGTTCCAAACATTACTGGTGTGTTCCATCCACTGTTCCAAACATCACTGGTGTGTTCCACCCACTGTTCCAAACATCACTGGTGTGTTCCATCCACTGTTCCAAACATCACTGGTATGTTCCATCCACTGTTCCAAACATCACTGGTGTGTTCCACCCACTGTTCCAAACATCACTGGTGTGTTCCACCCACTGTTCCAAACATTGCCTTTGCTTCAGTCATGGATCCACTCAGACAGTTAGCATTGTTCTTAAACCTGTGAATGTTGGCAGACAAGGGGAGGCTGGTTTAACATTATAGATGTTTGGGATAACTGGTTTATGTTAGTACTTCTGTTACTGTGCCATCTTGATGGTAGTTAGTGTACATGTTACTGTACCATCTTGATGGTAGTTAGTGTACATGTTACTGTAACATCTTGATGGTAGTTAGTGTACATGTTACTGTACCATCTTCATGGTAGTTAGTGTACATGTTACTGTACCATCTTGATGGTAGTTAGTGTACATGTTACTGTACCATCTTGATGGTAGTTAGTGTACATGTTACTGTACCATCTTGATGGTACTTAGTGTACATGTTACTGTACCATCTTGATGGTAGTTAGTGTACATGTTACTGTACCATCTTGATGGTACTTAGTGTACATGTTACTGTACATGTTAAAGTTCTCCCCAACAATGTTTGTACTCTGGATTATGTAGGTATGATTCTGGCCTGTATCACTGAACCATCTGTTGTTCCACTACCACGTATCACTGAACCATCTGTTGTTGTTATTGTTCCACTGTTATGTATCACTGTACCATGTCTTGTTCTACTACCACGTATTACTGTACCATCTGTTGTTCCACTACCACTTATCACTGTACCATCTGTTGTTATTGTTCCACTGCCATGTATCACTGTACTATCTGTTGTTGTTATTGTTCCACTGCCATGTATCACTGTACCATCTGTTGTTATTGTTCCACTGCCATGTATCACTGAACCATCTGTTGTTGTTATTGTTCCACTGCCATGTATCACTGTACCATCTCTTGTTCTACTACCACGTATTACTGTACCATCTGTTGTTCCACTACCACTTATCACTGTACCATCTGTTGTTATTGTTCCACTGCCAGGTATCACTGTACCGTCTGTTGATATTGTTCCACTGCTATGTATCACTGTACCATCTGTTGATATTATTCCACTGCAATGCATCACTGTACCATCTGTTGTTATTGTTCCACTGCCATGTATCACTGCACTATATGTTGTTCCACTATGTATCACTGTACCATTTGTTGTTGTTATTGTTCCACTGCCATGTATCACTGTACCATCTGTTGTTGTTATTGTTCAACTACCATTTATCACTGTACCATCTGTTGTTGTTCCACTACCTTGTATCATTGTGCCATCTGTTGTTGTTCCACTACCATGTATCACTGAGCCATCTGTCGTTGTTCCACTGCCACGTACCACTGTACCACCTGTTGTTGTTCCACTGCTATGTATCACTGTACCATCTGTTGTTGTTCCACTGCCATGTATCACTGCACCATCTGTTGTTGCACTACCATGTATCACTGTACCATCTGTTGTTGTTACACTACTATATCACTGTAACCTCGTTGTTCCACTACCATGTATCACTGAACTATCTGTTTTTGTTCCACTACCATGTATTACTGTACCATCTGTTGTTCCACTACCATGTATCAATGTACCTTCTGATGTTCCACTACCATGTATCACTGTACCCCTCGTTTTTCGACTACCATGTATCACTGTACCCTTGTTGTTCCACTAATATGTACCACTCTACCCTTGTTGTTCCACTACATGTATCACTGTACCATCTGTTGTTGTTCCACTACCATGTATCACTGTACCATCTGTTGTTGTTCCACTACCATGTATCACTGTACCTTCTGTTGTTCCACTACCATGTATCACTGTATCATCTGTTGTTGTTCCACTACCATGTATCACTGTACCCTCTGTTGTCCACTACCATGTATTACTGTACCATCGGTTGTTGTTTCACTACCATGTATCACTGTACCATCTGTTGTTGTTTCACTACCATGTATCACTGTACCCCTCGTTATTCCACTACCATGTATCACTGTACCATCTGTTGTTGTTCCACTACCATGCATCACTGTACCCCTCGTTATTTCACTACCATGTATCAGTGTACCCTTGTTGTTCCACTATCATGTATCACTGTACACTCGTTGTTCCACTACCATGTATCACTGTACCCTCGTTGTTCCACTACTATGTATAACTTTACCCTCGTTGTTCCACTCCCATGTATCACTTTACCCTCGTTGTTCCACTACTATGTATCACTGTACCATCGTGGTTCCACTACCATGTATCACTGTACCCTCGTTGTTCCACTATCATGTATCACTGTACCTTCGTTGTTCCACTATCATGTATCACTGTACCTTCGTTGTTCCACTACCATGTATCACCGTACCCTCGTTGTTCCACTATCATGTATCACTGTACCTTCGTTGTTCCACTATTATGTATCACTGTACCTTCGTTGTTCCACTACCATGTATCACCGTACCCTCGTTGTTCCACTATCATGTATCACCGTACCCTCGTTGTTCCACTACCATGTATCACTGTACCCTCGTTGTTCCACTACCATGTATCACTGTACCCTCGTTGTTCCACTACTATGTATCACTGTACCTTCGTTGTTCCACTACCATGTATCACTGTACCTTCGTTGTTCCACTACCATGTATCACCGTACGCACAACCTTGCTCGAAACATCTGGTCTGTAGTGATGTTTCGCCAACGTGAGGCTGGAACACCCCTGCAGTGTCCGCCAGAATAACACAATCCCTCCCGGAACACATTTTAACACTTCTTCGGTGTTCCAATGTGTTCCATAATTGATGTTTGTCAGATTTAAATTGAAATTGGTAAATCTTGTTCCAATGTCAAAAGTGAGAGAAAGAGTGACATATATCCATTGTTCTGAAACAATGTTCATAACTTTTGAATGTAAGATAAGTAGCAGTAATAATAATAATAATAATAATAATAATAATAATAATAATAATAATAATTTTATTATTGGTATTGTTATTATTATTATTTTTATTATTATTATTATTATTATTATTATTATTATTATTATTATTAATATTATTATTATTATTATTATTATTATTATTATTATTATTATTATTATTATTATTATTATTATTATTATTATTATTATTATTATTATTATTATTATGTATCTCTGAAGGAGGTACCTTTAAATGGTTTCCAGAATTTTTTTAGTACCCAGGATAGTACCCAGGATAGTGCCCAGGATAGTACCCAGGATAGTAACCAGGATAGTACCCAGGATAGTACCCAAGATAGTACCCAGAACAGTACCCAGGATAGTACCCAAGATAGTTCCCAAGAGAGTACCCAGGATAGTGCCCAGGATAGTACACAGGATAGTACCCAAGATAGTACAAAGGATAGTACCGAGGATTGTACAGAGGATAGTATAGAGGATAGTACCCAGGATAGAGCACAGGATAGTACCCAGGATAGTACCCAGGAGAGTACCCAGAATAGTGCCCAGGAGAGTACCCAGGAGAGTACGCAGGATAGTACCCAGGATAGTGACCAGGATAGTACCCAAGATAGTACCCAAGACAGTACCCAGAATAGTACCCAGGATAGTACAGAGGAGAATACCCAGGATAGTACAAAGGATAGTATATAGGATAGTACCCAATATAGTGTCCAGGATAGTACCCAGAACAGTACCCAGGAGTGTGCCCAGGACAGTACTCAGGATAGTTCCCAGGACAGTACCCAGGATAGTTCCCAGGACAGTACCCAGCAGAGTGCCAAGGGCAGTACACAGGATAGTACCCAGGATAGTTCCCAGAACAGTACCCAGGATAATACCCAGGATAGTATCCAGGACAGTACCCAGAATGTTACCAAGGACAGTACCCAGGATAGTACCCAGGATAGTTCCCAGGACAGTACCCAGGATAGTACCCAGGATATTACCCAGGACAGTACTCAGGATAGTACATAGGATAGTACCAAGGACAATACCCAGGATAGTACCCAGAATAGTTCCCAGGACAGTGCCCAGGACAGTATCCAGGACAGTACTTAGGACAGTACCCAGGATAGTACCCAGGGCAGTTCCCAGGACTATTCAGGACAATACTTAGGACAGTACCCAGTGTAGTACCCAGGATAGTAACTATTAAGTGTTTCTTATGTGTTGACCAACCCTGTATTTCATCTGGTTGTGTTCACCGCTGATACTTTCATAATGTAACTCCTGATCGGCTTCAAACTTAGTGATGAAAATTTCAGGATATTAGTCTCTTTAGTCCCTCTGGAGGATTTGAATCAAATTTGTTCCCTGTTGGTCCCGATTTAGGATTTATTGAAGAAATTTGGTTATTAGTTTCCATGTGATGACTTGTGGATGACTCTTCTGATTCACTTCAGACCTTACAGGAGGATATTCACCTGGGTTATCACCTCATGCCGCACTCTGCACTATTCCTGTCGCGTGCCTTGAGGTGGAGGGGGCTGGGGTTATGCAATACTGGGATACCTCTCTCGGATCACACAACAACTGAAATACATCCAATTATTATTATTATTATTATTATTATTATTATTATTACTCTTAATTAAAAAAGTCCGTATGGACTGATGAGGTGTACACACATCCCAACAGTGAACAGCACATCACACTTCCTGGAACTCTTCCCAGGAAGTGTGGAGCGAGGGAGGGGGAGGGTGGGGAAGGGGAAGGAAAATTGGGGTGGCTGGGAGAGATTTTAAATATATATATATATATATATATATATATATATATATATATATATATATATATATATATATATATATATATATATATATATATATATATATATATATATATAGGTAGGTAGGTGTGGAGATTCTCCAGACCTACGGTGCTGAACACACCAACTCCAATCCTGAGGGACTGATTACCTCATCTTTTGTATATAGTTCTACTGTCTTCAAGTGTTGTCCAAGAATCTGTATTGATAAAGCCACTGGAGGGCGAAACGTCTACAATAAAGATACCCAGATGTTGTACATGTGTCTAATTTTCGTCTTCAGTCGAGAACAGGTGTTGTACACAAGTGTTGTACATGTGTCTTAATATTCAAGTTGTCGGAATTTTATACAATTTTGACCGTAACCTTAGAATGAAGACCAGAGCTGAGCAGCATGATACACATAACCCGCCCATAGGATAGACCAGGTTACCTGTGTACAGTCATGGCATTGTACCTTTTTGTTCTCCGGGCAGCGTAATGTTAAGTGAGGTCTTAGTAGTGGGGGTGTAGAGCTGTAGTTTAACCTCTGAACTTCTGTTACTTACACTTCTTGATCTAAATCCTAGTCAATCCGTCAGTATCATTCCAGGCTGACACAGTGTTGTCTTGGCTTCGGATTTCTGCTTATTGTGACTCCCAGGTCTTTATCATGGTCTTGTTTGATCAGTCTGTGCATCACTAAGTTTATAAGAATATAAGAAGGAGCACTGAAGCAGGCCTACTGGCCAAAGCCAGTCAGGTCCAAGTAACCTACTGGCCAAAGCCAGTCAGGTCCAAGTAACCTACTGGCCAAAGCCAGTCAGGTCCAAGTAACCTACTGGCCTAAGCCAGTCAGGTCCAAGTAACCTACTGGCCTAAGCCAGTCAGGTCCAAGTAACCTACTGGCCTAAGCCAGTCAGGTCAAAGTAACCTACTGGCATAAGCCAGTCAGGACTAAGTAACCTACTGGCCAAAGCCAGTCAGGTCCAAGTAACCTACTGGCCTAAGACAGTCAGGTCAAAGTAACCTACTGGCCTAAGCCAGTCAGGTCGAAGTAACCACCTGGCCCAAGCCAGTCAGGTCGAAGTAACCACCTGGCCCAAGCCAGTCAGGTCGAAGTAACCACCTGGCCCAAGCCAGTCAGGTCGAAGTAACCACTTGGCCCAAGCCAGTCAGGTCCAAGTAACCACCTGGCCCAAGCCAGTCAGGTCCAAGTAACCACCTGGCCCAAGCCAGTCATGTCGAAGTAACCACTTGGCCCAAGCCAGTCAGGTCCAAGTAACCACCTGGGCCAAGCCAGTCAGGTCGAAGTAACCACCTGGCCCAAGCCAGTCAGGTCGAAGTAACCACCTGGCCCAAGCCAGTCAGGTCGAAGTAACCACCTGGCCCAAGCCAGTCAGGTCGAAGTAACCACCTGGCCCAAGCCAGTCAGGTCCAACTCACTCGTGAGGGTTACTGTGATCACCAAAGATTGGGACTTTGTACTTGGCTCGTGTGAATCTTTCTGAAGTTCAGTAATGTCTTTCCCTGAAGCCATTAAGCCACCTCACGGCTCCTGATATATCCTCCTGACTGTCATTAATAATGAAACATCTTGCAGGTTAGTGTTTCGCTCACCAGGGGACCTTATCAATTCAGAGTGGCAGGTTGGGTAATGGGGTTTGAAGACCATCGACTCCACAAAGGTCATTAAGGTTACACGCGACCTTAACACTAATAGATTAATGTGATCTTTCAGTGTATATACACTGAGAGGTATAGGTGAGGTTGTGAGGTTAAGAAGGTGAGGTTGTGAGGTTTAGAAGGTGAGGTTGAGAGGTTAAGAAGGTGAGGTTGTGAGGTTAAGAAGGTGAGGTTGTGAGGTTAAGAAGGTGAGGTTGTGAGGTTAAGAAGGTGAGGTTGTGAGGTTAAGAAGGTGAGGTTGTGAGGTTAGGAAGGTGAGGTTGTGAGGTTAAGAATGTGAGGGTGTGAAGTTTTGAAGGTGAGGTTGTGAGGTTTAGAAGGTGAGGTTGTGAGGTTTAGAAGGTGAGGTTGTGAGGTTTAGAAGGTGAGGTTGTGAGGTTAAGAAGGTGAGGTTGTGAGGTTAAGAATGTGAGGGTGTGAGGTTTAGAAGGTGAGGTTGTGAGGTTTAGAAGGTGAGGTTGTGAGGTTAAGAATGTGAGGTTGTGAGATTAAGAAGGTGAGGTTGTGAGGTTTAGAAGGTGAGGTTGTGAGGTTTAGAAGGTGAGGTTGTGAGGTTTAGAAGGTGAGGTTGTGAGGTTAAGAAGGTGAGGTTGTGAGGTTAAGAATGTGAGGTTGTGAGGTTTAGAAGGTGAGGTTGTGAGGTTTAGAAGGTGAGGTTGTGAGGTTAAGAATGTGAGGTTGTGAGGTTAAGAAGGTGAGGTTGTGAGGTTGTGAGGTTGTGAGGTTAAGAAGGTGAGGTTGTGAGGTTAAGAAGGTGAGGTTGTGAGGTTGTGAGGTTTAGAAGGTGAGGTTGTGAGGTTAAGAAGGTGAGGTTGTGAGGTTAAGAAGGTGAGGTTGTGAGGTTAAGAATGTGAGGGTGTGAGGTTTAGAAGGTGAGGTTGTGAGGTTTAGAAGGTGAGGTTGTGAGGTTAAGAAGGTGAGGTTGTGAGGTTTAGAAGGTGAGGTTGTGAGGTTTAGAAGGTGAGGTTGTGAGGTTTAGAAGGTGAGGTTGTGAGGTTAAGAATGTGAGGTTGTGAGGTTAAGAAGGTGAGGTTGTGAGGTTGTGAGGTTAAGAAGGTGAGGTTGTGAGGTTTAGAAGGTGAGGTTGTGAGGTTTAGAAGGTGAGGTTGTGAGGTTTAGAAGGTGAGGTTGTGAGGTTTAGAAGGTGAGTTTGTGAGGTTTAGAAGGTGAGTTTGTGAGGTTTAGAAGGTGAGGTTGTGAGGTTTAAGTGAGGTTGTGAGGTTTAGAAGGCGAGGTTGTGAGGTTAAGAAGGTGAGGTTGTGTCAGTTCCAGGCACTAACAACATTGGTGAACCTCGCTAGTGTAGACAAACCTCGCTAGTGTAGACAAACCTCGCTAGTGTAGACTAACCTCGCTAGTGTATACTAACCTCGCTAGTGTAGACTAACCTGGATAGTGTAGACTAACCTCGCTAGTGTAGAATAACCTGGCTAGTGTAGAATAACCTGGCTAGTGTAGACTAACCTGGCTAGTGTAGACTAACCTGGCTAGTGTAGACTAACCTTGCTAGTGTAGACTAACCTGGCTAGTGTAGACTAACCTGGCTAGTGTAGACTAACCTGGCTAGTGTAGACTAACCTGGCTAGTGTAGACCAACCTCGCTAATGTAGACTAACCTGGCTAGTGTAGACTAACCTGGCTAGTGTAGAATAACCTGGCTAGTGTAGACTAACGTGGCTAGTGTAGACTAACCTGGCTAGTGTAGACTAACCTCGCTAGTGTAGACTAACCTGGCTAGTGTAGACTAACCTCGCTAGTGTAGAATAACCTGGCTAGTGTAGACTAACCTGGCTAGTGTAGAATAACCTGGCTAGTGTAGACTAACCTGGCTAGTGTAGACTAACCTGGCTAGTATAGACTAACCTGGCTAGTGTAGACTAACCTGGCTAGTGTAGACTAACCTGGCTAGTGTAGACTAACCTGGCTAGTGTAGACTAACCTCGCTAGTGTAGACTAACCTCGCTAGTGTAGACTAACCTGGCTAGTGTAGACTAACCTGGCTAGTGTAGACTAACCTGGTTAGTGTAGACTAACCTGGCTAGTGTAGACTAACCTGGTTAGTGTAGACTAACCTGGCTAGTGTAGACTAACCTGGCTAGTGTAGACTAACCTGGCTAGTGTAGACTAACCTGGCTAGTGTAGACTAACCTGGCTAGTGTAGACTAACCTGGCTAGTGTAGACTAACCTGGCTAGTGTAGACTAACCTGGCTAGTGTAGACTAACCTGGCTAGTGTAGACTAACCTGGCTAGTGTAGACTAACCTGGCTAGTGTAGACTAACCTGGCGTCAAGATGAGCAAGACATGTATAACACTTGTGTATCTTCATGGGACGAAAGGGTCCGCCTGAGCAGCAGGCTTCCTCAGGCCAGTACAGAGATGACCTAACACAAGAGACACTAACAAGGGCATCCAGAATTTCTAAGTAGGTTCTTAAAGACAGTTTGTGGTGTAGTCAGGTGTGTGTGGTGTTGTGATGGGAGGGAGGGAGGGAAGGAGGGAGGGAGGGAGGGAGGGAGGGAGGGAGGGAGGTGATGAGGCAGTGTGGAGGGAGCTGACAGCTGACGTCTTCCTGGAAGGGCAGAGAATGTCAGGTAAACTTCAGTGATTGGTGAGTCACCAACAATGTGGCTCACCACGTGTGTGTGTGTGTGTGTGTGTGTGTGTGTGTGTGTGTGTGTGTGTGTGTGTGTGTGAGTGTGTGTGCGTGTGTTTGGTGTGTGTACACATATTTGTACTTTCCTGTTTCGAAGGGTCGCGTCTCAGCTCCTGGCCTTGTCTCTTAGTCGTTGCCTGATTCACTCTACTTCAACGTTTGTGGATTCTGTCATACTCCTCAAGCTGTGTATGGAGTCACTACCTGAGGTTGAAAGAAAAATAACATCTCAAGACTCCTCTCGGTCTTTATCTTCCAACTTTGCCCACTTGTACGCATTTCCCGCCTCTCAAACAGCCCATATAACCTATCAAGTCCTTTGAGTATTGTGTTATCATGTCTTCCTTGTTCCTTCCATCATCTGGAGTCGTCATGTTCAGTTCTCTTGAGATCTCTTCGTAGTTCCTTCCCACTTGCTCTGGGACTAGTTTTTTTGTGAACCTCTGCACATTCTCCAGTTGTTAAGCATAGTTTATGAACAGTGGGTTCCATGCTGGTGCTGCACACTCTAACATGGGTCAGACACTAGGCTTCTGCAAGGCTGTGAATGATTCATAAAGATTTTAGAAAGCTAATCTTAGATTTACTAAACACAGGCAGTTTGGTTGATGGTGATATGCTCGGTACTATGCTCACCCTGAGACCCTCTTATAGTGAGATTTGCGGCCTCCGTGCACCGAGGTTGGTTGGGGTAGTGAAGACTAACTACTACACGAGTCATGATAGTTGTAGGTCACCTGTTCAACACCAGTCAAGAATACTCCAATCCCTGACGTATATCTCAGCGTATACACTGAAATATACCCCGACGCCAGGCTTCACTGCTTTGCTATGGGCTGGGGTTGAAGTCCAGCAGCTACGTATTGTCTGTCGTTGTTGTTGTTGTTGGTGTATGTTGCGGAACACCCCCCTCACATTATCTGTCAACAAACATAAGAACATAAGAACATAAGAATGGAGGAACACTGCAGAAGGCCTACTGGCCCATACAAGGCAGGTCCTTATCAAAACCACCACTACCTAAGAATTTACTCCTGTACTCACGACACTAATCAAACCCAGCCCCTCCCACTCATATATTTGTCCAATCTCTTTTTAAAGCCACCCAAGGTCCTAGCCTCTATCACCCTACTCGGAAGATTGTTCCACGCATCTACAACTCTGTTCGAAAACCAGTACTTGCCTATGTCCTTTCTAAATCTAAATTTATCCAATTTAAATCCGTTATTTCTCGTTCTTACTTGGTTCGATATCCTCAGTATTTTATTAATATCTCCTTTGTTTATGCCCATCATCCACTTGTACACCTCGATGATATCTCCCTCATTCTACGTCTTTCCAGAGAGTGGAGATTCAATGCTCTAAGTCTATCTTCATACGGGAGATTTCTTATACTGTAAATCATTTTAGTCATTCTTCTTTGTATGTTCTCCAATGAATCTATATCCATCCTGTAGTAAGGAGACCAAAACTGAGCTGCATAATCCAAATGAGGTCTCACTAGTGATGTATAGAGCTGTAAAATAACTTTTGGACTTCTGTTGCTTATACTTCTTGAAATAAATCCTAGTAATCTGTTAGCCTTATTGCGCACACTTAGGCACTGTTGTCTTGGCTTTAGATTTCTGCTTACCATGACTCCCAAGTCTTTTTCACATTCTGTATGATCAAGCTCAACTTCACCTAGTTTATAAATTCGAGGGATATTTTCATTACCAACGACTAGCACCTTACACTTGTCCACATTAAACTTCATCTGCCACTTTTCAGACCAAGACATTAATTTATCCAAATCCTCCTGGAGTTCACTGGTATCCTCCTCAGAATGAATTATACGGCCTATTTTTGTATCATCAGCAAATTTACTCATGTCACTTGCAATTCCTTCATCAAGGTCATTTATGTAAATTATGAACAACAATGGGCCCAAAACTGATCCTTGTGGAACGCCACTAGTGACAAATCCCCATTCAGATTTGACCCCATTAATGGAAACTCTCTGCTTTCTATTGGTAAGCCATGCCTCTATCCATGCTAGAACTTTACCTCCTATACCATGAGCTGCCACCTTTCTTAAGAGTCTCTTGTGAGGTACTCTATCGAAGGCCTTACTGAAATCCAAGTAAACTATATCATATTCTTTATCACTGTCTACTGCCTCAAATGTTTTATTGAAAAACGTCAGTAAATTTGTCAGGCAGGAACGACCTCTCGTAAACCCATGCTGAGATTCATTAATCAAATTATGTTCTTCAAGGTGACTTCTGATAATATCAGCTATAATTGATTCTAATAATTTGCCTACTATAGACGTGAGGCTTATTGGACGGTAATTTGATGGAATGGACTTATCCCTGATTTGAATATAGGAACTACATTAGCTATCTTCCACATCTCTGGCACAACACCAGTTAGGATGGACGTATTAAACACATTCGTTAATGGCTGACTAAGTTCCATTTTGCATTCTTTAAGTACCCTGGAAAACAACTCGTCGGGTCCGGGACTTATTTTGCTTCAGTTTATCTATCTGTTTGATAACCATGTCCCTCGTGACAGTAATATTAGTTAATTTGAATTCTTCAGGAACTGAATAATTGTTAATTTCTGGTATCTCATTTACGTCTTCTTGTGTAAAGACTGACAAAAATAGTCATTAAATAGAGAACACATTTCCAGTTCGTTATCCGTCAGCTGTCCATTCCCAATTTTCAGAGGTCCTACCTTTTCCCTCACCTTCGTCCTGTACACTTGAAAGAACCCTTTTGGATTAGTCTTTGATTCATTAGCAACCTTAATCTCATAGTCGTTTAGCCTTTCTAATCCCCTTTTTACTTCTCTTTTCAACTGAACATATTGGTCAATAAGGTTAACATCTCCTCTTTTGATGCGCCTATAAATTCCTCTTTTCTCTCTAATAAATGTTTTAGCCTCCTGTTAATCCATTTGGGATCGTTATTATTTGACCTAAATTCTCTCTGGGAATAAACATACTCTGTGCACGTTGTACATTATTAAGAAACAAATCATAAACGCAGATCCCATCGTAATCGTTAGCTAGATTACCCCAGTCGAGATTAGACAGGTGTTCCCTAAGTCCAATATAATCGGCAGAACGAAAATCAGGAACTTTTACCGTATTATCCCTATTCTCGTACTCCCATGTAATATTAAAAGTAATGGATTTGTGATCACTAGCTCCAAGCTCTTCAGTGATCTCCAGATTATTTACAAGAGTTTCTTTATTTGACAAGACTAGGTCGAGCAAATTATTACCTCTGGTAGGCTCCGTCACACACTGCTTCAGAAAACAGTCCTGAACTACTTCCATAAAGTCACTGGACTCCAGATTACCGGTCAAAGAAGTCCAGTCAATTTGACTAAAGTTAAAATCCCCTACTAACACTACGTTATTGTGCCTAGAAGCCCTAACAATTTCGTCCCAAAGAAGTCTCCCTCTATCGTGATCCAAGCCTGGAGGTCGGTATATTACACCTAGAATCAGTTTTTCTTGACCTTCTAGAAACTCTACCCAAACAGATTCTGTTAATGATCCATCTATTTTTATGCAGCAATTTATATTTTCTCGTACATACAATGCAACTCCACCCCTTTCCCATTATATCTATCTACATGGAACAACTTAAACCCCTGAATATGACACTCAGCAATCATATCCCGACTCTTGGTATTATACCATGTTTCAGTTATTGCAATGACATCAAAGTTCCCAGCACATGCTACCAAACGTAATTCGTTAATTTTATTTCTGGCGCTTCGACAGTTAGTATAAAATACATTGATATGTATCTTCTTGTGAACCTTTTTCAGCTTTTGTTTTACACAATTTCTGTTACTATCATTACCCTGTGTCACTCGATTACTGTTATTGTTATGATTTATGATATCAAAGCCTGAATCAATATTTTGGCCCTCATTATTTACCATTCCTAAACCCATACCTCTAACTAATCCTAGTTTAAAGCCCTAACAACATCTTCAACTGAGCTAGAGAGAAATTCTACACCTGCCCTGGATAAGTGAACCCCATCCCTGGCATACATGTCATTTCGGCCATAGAAGTGGTCCCAGTTGTCAATGAATGGGACTGCATTATCCTTACAGTGTTTGTCCAGCCAGCAATTTATACCAATCGCTCTGGACAGCCATTCATTTCCAACACCCCTTCTTGCCAAATGCCACATATAACAGGGCTCCCTCCCTTCTTCCTAATGATGTCTATTGCTGCCTTATACCTACTAACTAAATCCTCACTTCTACGCTTGGATACATCATTGCCTCCAGCACTGAGGCAGATAATAGGATTGATCCCATTACCATGCATGATGTTGTCAAGTCGGCTAACAATGTCTTCCATCCCAGCCCCAGGAAAGCAAACCCTCTGTCTCCTACTCCTATCTTTCAAGCAGAAGGCCCTATCCATATATCTAACTTGGCTATCCCCAACAACAACAATGTTTTTACCTTCCTTGGTACAGTTCGTCGTGACGTTCCCAGTAGTCGACTCACATTCGTCTGGAAGCACAGAAAAGGAGTTCGAAGTTTCCACAGCAGTCTCTTTCTTCTTCGTCGTTACTACTCATACTCTGCCTGCCATGATATATTCTTTGATCCACTGTAGCTCTTGCCCTGTTATTCTTACCTGTTCCTCAAAGTTTAACTGTGTGGCAGTGTGTGAAATGTCTTCTTGCAGTCCAGGAAAATGCAGTCAACTATCCCCACCTTCTCTCTCTCTCTCTCTCTCTCTCTCTCTCTCTCTCTCTCTCTCTCTCTCTCTCTCTCTCTCTCTCTCTCTCTCTCTCTCTCTCTCTCTCTCTCTCTCTCTCTCTCCTCCCTTCCCCCTCTCTCTCTCTCCCTCTCTGCCACATACCCCCTCCCTCCTTACTTCCGTCCCCTACCCTGGACCTAACAAAACTTTGTATTATTGTTGTGCTGCTGCTGCTGGTTCCTGGTACGTGTGAGAGATTCCATGACTGGAGTGACTGAGTGTTTATCTTCAGTTAGTTCCAGGGAACCAGACAACAGTTCTGTGAACCTGACGTGAGTTGACTCAATCAGTGGTGGTGGTTGAAGGTGGTAGTGGTGGTTGATGGTTGTAGTGATGGTTGATGGTGTTAGTGATGGTTAATGGTGGTAGTGGTGGTTGATGGTGGTAGTGGTAGTTGATGGTGGTAGTGATGGTTGATGGTGATAGTGGTGGTTGATGGTGGTAGTGGTGGTTGATGGTGGTAGTGGTAGTTGATGGTGGTAGTGGTGGTTGATGGTTGTAGTGGTGGTGGTTGATGGTACTAGTAGTGGTAGTGGTGGTGGTAAACACACACATACACACACACACACTCACACACACACACACACACATACACACACACACACTCACACACTCACACACACACACACACACACACATACACACACACACACACTCACACACACACACACACACACACACACACACACACACACACATCACACACACACACACGCTCCTGAGGCGCACATCAACCAAATAACTGCTGCAGCATATGGGCGCCTAGCAAACCTAAGAACAGCATTCCGACATCTTAATAAAGAATCGTTCAGGACCCTGTACACTGTGTACGTTAGGCCCATACTGGAGTACGCAGCACCAGTTTGGAACCCACACCTGGTCAAGCATGTAAGGAAACTAGAGAAAGTGCAAAGGTTTGCATCAAGACTAGTCCCGGAGCTAAGGGGTATGTCCTACGAGGAGAGGTTAAGGGAAATCGACCTGACGACACTGGAAGACAGGAGAGATATGGAGGATATGATAACGACATATAAAATACTGAGAGGAATTGACAAGGTTGACAGAGACAGAATGTTCCAGAGATGGGACACAGCAACAAGGGGACACAGTTGGAAGTTGAAGACTCAGATGAATCACAGAGATGTTAGGAAGTATTTCTTCAGTCACAGAGTTGTCAGGAAGTGGAATAGAAGAGGTATGATAAAGCTCATGGAGCAGGAAGAGTGACCTAGTAGCGACCAACCTTTGAATACCTTTGAGGAGTTTCGAGAATTTAGCTACTCTCGTAGCCCGGCCATGGGCCAGGCTCGTCTGGTGCTTGCCTGGTCTACCAGTGAAGAGGCGGGGCCAGGAGCTATGAATCGACCCCTGCACCCACAATTAGGTGAGTACAATTAGGTAAGTACACACGCACGCAAAGGCAAAGGACTCAAGAAAACAAGGAGTTGAGGAGAAGAACCAGAAACGAATATACTGGGATAAAGAGAGAGGCCCAGAGGCAATACGAGAACGACATAGCATCAAAAGCCAAATCTGAACCAAAGTTGTTATACAGTCATATTAGGAGAAAAACAACAGTCAAGGACCAGGTAATCAGGCTGAGGAAGGAAGGAGGGGAGCTCACAAAGAGTGACCAGGAAGTATGTGAGGAACTAAACACAAGATTTAGAGAAGTATTTACAATAGAGACAGGAATGCTTCCAGCAAACCGTGGAGGTAGGGTGCACCAGCAGGTGCTGGACACAATACACATAACCAAGGTAGAGGTGAAGAAACTGCTAGGTGAACTAGATACCTCAAAGGCGGTGGGCAAAGATAATATATCTCCTTGGATACTGAGAGAAGGATCAGAGGAACTGTGTGTGCCACTAGCAACAATCTTCAGTAAGACAGCAAATGTAGTTCCAATTTTAAAGAAAGGAGACAGACAGGCAGCGTTAATACCGACCAGTGTCACTGACTTGTATAGTATGCAAAGTCATGGAAAAGATCACCAGGAGAAGAGTTGTGGAACATATTGAAAAGATTGGGCTCATACATGACAATCAGCACGGCTTCGGAGATGGGAAATTCTGTGTCACAAATCTACTTGAGTTCTACGATAAGGTAACAGAAGTAAGACATGAGAGAGAGGGATGGGTAGATTGCATCTTTTTGGACTGTAAGAAGGCTTTTGACACAGTACCACACAAGACACTGGTGCAAAAATTAGAGGAGCAGGCAGGAATAATAGGGAAAGTACTGCAATGGATCAGAGAATAACTAACAGGAAGGAAACAATGAGTGTTGGTACGTGATGAAGTGTCAGAGTGGGCGCATGTGTCGAGTGGGGTTCCACAAGGGTCAGTCCTAGGTCCAGTGCTGTTTCTAGTATAAGTGAATGACATGAGTCAGAAGTGTCACTGTTTTCTGATGATGTGAAACTGATGAAGAGAATACAAGCAGACGAGGATCAGCTAAGATTACAAGGGAATCTGGACAGACTACAAGTCTGGTCCAACAAATTCCTTCCGGAGTTTAACCCCAGTAAGTGTAAGGTCATGAAGATTGAGAAAGGACAAAGAAGACCACACACGGAGTACAGGTTAGGGGATCAAAGGCTGCAAACGTGGCTTAAACAAAAGGATCTTGGGGTAAGCATTAAAACGAACATGTCCCCTGAGGCACACATCAATCAAATAACTGCTGCAGCATATGGGCGCTTGGCAAACATGAGATTAGCGTTTAGACATCTGAGTAAGGAGTCATTCACGACACTGTACACCGTGTACGTCAGGCCTATACTAGAGTATGCAGCACCAGTATGGAACCCACACTTAGTCAAACACGTCACGAAATTGGAGAAAGTGCAAAAGTTTGCAACAAGATTAGTCCCGGAACTGAGAGGTATGTCTTACGAGGAGAGGTTAAGGGAACTCAACCTGATGACACTAGAGGATAGGAGGGACAGGGAGGACATGATAACGACGTATAAAATACTGAGAGGAATTGACAAGGTGGACAGGGTTCACAGGGGCCACAATTGGAAGTTGAAAACCCAGATGAGTCATAGGGAACTTAGGAAGTATTTCTTTAGCCTTAGAGTTGTCAGGAAGTGGAATAATGTGCAGTCTACCTGGAGCCTACCTGGAGGGTATTCGGGGATCAACGCCCCCGCGGCCCGTCCACGACCAGGCCTCCCGATGGATCAGGGCCTGATCAACCAGGCTGTTACTGCTGGCCACACGTAGTCCAACGTACGAACCACAGCCCGGCTCTTCCGGCATCGACTTTAAGTATCTGTCCAGCTCCCTCTTGAAGGCAGCCAGGGGTCTATCGTTAATTCCCCTTATGCATGGTGGGAGGCTGTTGAACAGTCTTGGGCCCCGGACACTTATGGTGTTTTCTCTTAGTGTACTAATGGCGCCCCTACTTTTCATTGGGGGTATTTTTTGCACCGCCTGCCAAGTCCTTTACTTTCGTAGGGAGTGATTTCTGTGCGCAGATTCGGGACCATTCCTTCTAGGATTTTCCAAGTGTAGATTATGATATATCTCTCTCGCCTGCGTTCCAGCGAGTACAAGTCAAGTGCTTCCAAGCGTTCCCAGTAGTTGAGGTGTTTGATGGAACTTATATTTGCAGTAAAGGTTCTCTGTACATTCTCTAGATCTGCAATTTACCTGTTTTGAACGGAGATGTTAATGTACAGCAATATTCCAGCCTAGAGAGAACAAGTGATTTGAAGAGGATCATCATTGGCTTGGCATCTTTTGTTTTGAACGTTCTCATTATCCATCCTATCATTTTCTTCGCAGTTGTGATCGTGGCACTGTTGTGATCCTTTAAAGTGAGACCCTCAGACATTACCACTCCCAGGTCCCTCACATTATTTTTCCGCTCTATTGTATGATCAGAGTTTGTAGTATACTCAGTTCTAGTTATTATCTCCTCCAGTTTTCCATAACGGAGTAGTTGGAATTTGTCTTCATTAAACATAATATTGTTTTTCGTTGCCCATTGGAAAACTTGGTTTATATCTTCTTGGAGGTTAACCGTGTCCTCAATAGATGGCAGTCTCATGCAGATCCTAGTATCGTCTGCAAAGGATAACACGGTGCTGTGGATTACATCTGTCTATGTCTGATATGAGGATAAGGAACAGGATGGGGGCGAGTACTGTGCCTTGTGGAACAGAGCTTTTCACTGTGGCAGCTTCCGATTTAACTCTGTTGACCACTACTCTTTGTGTTCGATTAGTTAGAAAGTTGAAGATCCATCTGCCCACTTTGCCAGTTATTCCTTTAGCAAATATTTTGTGTGCTATTACACCATGATGATACTTGTCAAAGTCTGTGTATATTACATCTGCATTCTGTTTTTCTTCCAGTGCATCTAAGACCATATCATAGTGATCCAGTAGTTGCGAGAGGCAGGAACGACCTGCCCTGAACCCATGTTGCCCTGGATTGTGCAGTTTTTGGGAATCCAAGTGGTTTGCAATCTTGCTTATTAGCACTTTTTCAAAGATTTTTATGATGTGGGACGTTAGAGCTATTGGTCTATAGTTCTTAGCTAATGCTTTGCTGCCACCTTTATGGAGTGGGGTTATATCCGTTGTTTTTAGTGACTGTGAAATTTCACCCATGTTTAAGCTCCTTCTCCATAGTATACTTAGGACACGTGAAAGAGGTTTCTTGCAGTTCTTAATGAACACAGAGTTCCACGAGTCTGTGCCTGGGGCTGAGTGCATGGCCATGTTGTCAATGGCTTTCTCAAAGTCTATTTGAGTTAGGGTAATGTCGGAAATCTGGCATACATTGATGGAGTTTTGAGGCTCATTCATGAAAAATTCATTTGGATTGTCGATCTTTAGACTGATTAGTGACTCACTAAACACAGAGTCGTATTGGGATTTCAGTATCTCACTCATTTCTTTGTTGTGATCCGTGTAAGTCCCATCTTGTCTGAGCAAGGGCCCGATACTAGATGTGGTATTTGCCTTGTTTTTGACATATGAAAAGAAATATTTCGAGTTTCTTTCAATTTCACTAATCGCTTTAAGCTCCTCCTGTCTCTCCTGGGTCCTGTATGAATCCTTTAACTTAAGTTCAATACTTTCCACTTCCCTGGTCAGGGCTTCCTTCCGTGTATCAGATAATCCAGCGTTCTTGAGGAGCTCAGTGATTCTTCGTCGTCTTCTGCAGAGGGAGCGTCTTTCTCTCTCCAGTTTACTTCTTCCCTTCTTCTTTCTTAGAGGAATAATATACCTTGAACATACTTCAGCTGCCAGGAAGTTGATCCTTTCAAGGCACTGGTTTGGATCAATGTTATTTAAGATATCTTCCCAACATGTTTCATTTAAGACATGGTTCAGCTGGTCCCAGTTGATGTTGTTGTTGTTGAAGTTGTATTTGGTGAAGACACCTTCACAGCTACGTGTATTTTGATGGTCAGGATCCCTGTGTATGTAAGTCCGAACTTCCATTATATTGTGATCGGAATTAGTTGTTTTTGATGTTGTTATGTTTCTTACCAGGTCCTCATTATTTGTGAAGATAATATCAAGTGTGTTTTCCAGTCTTGTTGGCTCCACTATCTGCTGACTTAGCGTGTGTTTATCGCAGAGATTTAGTAGGTCACGTGTGTGACCTTTTATCTGCGTTGCCTCCAGTGATTGTTTCTGCTATAACATTATTTGCTACATTCTTCTATACTGTTTGTCTTAGGTTGAAGTCACCAGCAGTTAAACGATGGGGCTGGCGCTGGAAGCTTTTCCAGACAATAATCAATTTTCAGTAGTTGTTCCTGGAACTGTTGGGAGGTTGTATTTGGTGGCTTATATACGACCACGGTGACTGGGTTTTGGTTCTCGATCTTTATTGTTAGATCTTCAACTACATCATTTGTGGTGTTCAGTAACTCTGTGCAGGTGAGCGACTCTCTGACATACAGGCCACCAACCCTTGTTGCCTGTTCTTTCTGTCGCTTCTAAAAAGGTTGTACCCATTTATCCTTATTTTGTTATCAAAGTGATCTTTTGTGTGGGTCTCTGTGAAGGCTGTAAACATCGCATTAGATTCCTCTAGAAGTCCACTGATAAAAGGTATTTTGTTATTATAGCAAATATAAACTAGATTGTATTCTGTGTTTGTTGAGGAGATTTTGTTATTGGTATCAATAGTTGTGGTTCTGGAGTGTCATGGGGGGCCACTGGCTGTGCCTCCAGTCCAACAAGGCTCCAAGATAGTGGACTATTTTTGTTATTTCCTTCCATTTTCTTTTCTCGTTTCCTGGCACTAAAAAATCAGAGGTATGATAAAGCTCATGGAGCAGGGAGAGAGTGACTTAGTATCGACCATTAAAGATTCGGGGCCAGGAGCTATGAATCGACTCCTGAAACCACATATAGGTGAGTACACACACACACATATATTCTTCTTACTTCTGTTACCTTATCGTTAGGTATGTGATGCAGGATTTCCCCTCCCTGAAGCTGTGCTGGTTGTCATGTATGACTCCTGTGCCTTCTAGGTGCTCCACCAATCTTCTGATAATCTTCTCCATAACTTTACATACTATAAATGTCAGTGACACAGGTCTGTAGTTTAGTGCAGTCTGTCTGTTTCCATTCTTAAAAATTGGGACTTCGTTTACTGTGTTCCACACCTCAGGCAGTTGCCCTGTTTCAATAGCTTTACTGAAGATTATTCTTAGTGGCACACATAGTGCGTCTGCTCCGTCTCTCAGGACCCACGGAGAAATGTTATGTGGGCCCACCGACTTCGAGGTATCTAGTTCACCTAATGGTTTCTTTACCTCCTGCTGGGTTGTGTGCAGCATGTGCAGCACTTGCTAGTGCACCCTACCACCTCGGTTTGCTGGAGGCTTTTCTGTCTCCCTGTGAATACCTACCTTAATCGTGAGCTCCTCACATACTTCCTGGTCGTTCCTTAAGAGCTCCCTTCCTCAGCCTGATCACCTGGTCCTTGACTGTTTTTTCCTCCTGGTGTGGCTGTATAACAACTTTGGGTTACATTTGGCTTTTGATGCTGTTATTCTCGTACTGACGCTGGGCCTCTCTCCTTATCCATGCATATTCTTTGCCTTCTATACTTTTTCCATACTCTTGCACACTTGGCTTTGGCCTCTCCACATCTGGTAAACCTTGGACTCTCTCTGGTCTTCCCGTTGTTTCTCTTGCCCCTTGGCACGAAGTTCTCCTCTGCCTCTTTGCGTGTGTATTTGTGGTGTGTGTGTGTGTGTGTGTGTGTGTTGTGTGTGTGTGTGTGTGTGTGTGTGTGTGTGTGTGTGTGTGTGTGTGTGTGTGTTGTGTGACTCACTAGCCCCTCCTCTTCACTGGTCGCTACTAGGTCCTCTTTTTCCCTGCTATGAGCTTTATCAAACCTCGTCTTAAAACTATGTATGGTTCCTGCCTCCACTAAATCACGTGCCAAACTATTCCACTTCCTGACAACTCTATTACTGAAGAAATACTTCCTAACACATCTTTGACTCATCAAAGTCTTCAGCTTCCAGCTGTGACCCCTTGTTTCTGTGTCCCCTCTCTGGAACATCCTGTCTCTGTCCAACTTCTCAATTCCTCGCAATATTTTATATATCGTTATCATGTCTCCCCTAACCCTCCTGTCCTTCAGTGTCGTGAGGCCGATTTCCCTTAACCTTTCTTCGTAGGACATTTCCCTTAGCTCTGGGACTAGTCTTGATGCAAACCTTTGCACTTTCTCTAATTTCTTGACTTGCTTGACCAGGTGTGGGTTCCAAACTGGTGCTGCATACTCCAGTATGGGCCTGACGCACACGGTGTACAGAGTCTTGAGGGATTCCTTACTGAGGTATCGGGACGCTATTCTCAGGTTTGCCAGTCGCCCATATGCTGCAGCAGATATCTAGTTGATGTGTGCCTCAGGAGATGTGCTAGGAATTATACTCACCCCAAGATCCTTTTCCTTGAGTGAGGTTTGCAGTCTTTGGCCACCTAGCCTATACTCTGTCTACGGTCTTCTTTGCCCTTCCCCGATCTTCATAACTTTGCATTTGGCAGGGTTAAATTCAAGGAGCCAGTTACTGGACCAGGCTTGTAGCCTGTCCAGATCCTTTTGTAGTTCTGCCTGATCCTCATCCCATTTAATTCTCCTCATTAACCTCACATCATCTGCAAACAGGGAAACTTGTGTGTGTGTGTGTGTGTGTGTGTGTGTGTGTGTGTGTGTGTGTGTGTGTGTGTGTGTGTGTGTGTGTGTGTGTGTACAGTGTGTACACACAGTAGAGGGTCAAGAACCTCTTACTCATTGCATGAACCTGGCAGTGAGACAGGTGGGGGCAGGGAGGTCAGTGACTCACTGCATGACCAAGGTGGGGACGGTATTGCAGGGTGGGGAGGGAGGGGAGGGTATGGCAGAGTGGGGAGGGTATAACAGGGTGGGGAGAGTGGGGGAGGGTGGGGAGGAAGGGGAAACATCCTCACTATTGACCTGTTGAAAGTGATTCACGTTTCACCGGAAGTAAATGTGGTGGGGAATGTGAGAAAGCAAGAGGGAGGAGGAAGGAGGAGAAGGAGGGAGGAGAAGGAAGGAGGAGGAGGAGAGGGAATAATTGTGTAAATATATCATAATCAAACTTTAATTGATGTGTTGGTTGTTACAGTATTGATGATTGTTGTTGTATAGTTGGGTGTTGTACTGGTGTTGTTGTATTGATGTTATTTTATTGATGGTGTTGTACTGGTGTTGTTTTATTGATGGTGTTGTACTGGTGGTGTTTTATTGATGGTGCTGTACTGGTGGTGTTTTATTGATGGTGCTGTACTGGTGGTGTTTTATTGATGGTGTTGTACTGGTGGTGTTTTATTGATGGTGTTGTACTGGTGGTGTTTTATTGATGGTGTTGTACTGGTGGTGTTTTATTGATGGTGCTGTACTGGTGGTGTTTTATTGATGGTGTTGTACTGGTGGTGTTTTATTGATGGTGTTGTACTGGTGGTGTTTTATTGATGGTGTTGTATTGATGGTGTTATATTGGTGGTGTTGTATTGATGATGGCGTTGTATTGATGATGGTGTTGTATCGGTGGTGTTGTATTGATGATGGTGTTGTATCGGTGGTGTTGCAATGATGAGTGTGTTGTATAGTTGGTTGTATTGATGATGTTGTACTGGTGGTGTTACATTGATTGTGTTGTATTGATGGTGTTGAATTAGTGTCGTATTGAATGTGACAGCAAGTGCCTGCATCAAGGCAACCAAACAGCTTGCTTGAACAAGATAACGACACATTCAGCAAACAGCAGTAATGGTTGAAGCAACCATGAACAGCACAGCGTCAGGTGAGGAATCAAGGAGGACCCTAACTGGGGACCTTCAACAGATCCTCATTAAAAAAGCATAAAACTCCCTTATTACTGAAACCGAGTTCAACCATTCTAATCTCCCGACAGAGATGCCAGAACAATGTAGGTTGAGAGATGAACTCGGGACCAGAGATAGAAGTGTTCCACGACACACAACCACTGACAATGTCAAATATCTAAGTCTAAATAATACTCTGTAAACAGAGTTGCACAGAGTTACGAGAAGTGCGTCCCGGGTCACCAAAGAAAACATTACCAAAAAATAGTCTAAATAACACGAGCTGACAGAACAGAGAGAGAGAGAGAGAAAGAATGTTTCCTCAACGAGAAACAGCGAGAGGGAGAGGCAAGGCCTGCAGATCCGACGTCAGGTGACTGGTAGCAGCTTACCCCTGACACCAACTGTGAAACAAGCGGGCAGATAGTTAGCAGCGTTGACAGCCAGTCAGAACTCTCCACCAACGAGCACAATGCCAGGTCTAGTGCTACATACTACCTACATACATGAGCTAATAATATAAGTCAAATAATAATATAAACCATGAAATTTCCATTTTAGCTGTTAATGAAAAAAATCAGTAATATAATATAAGATGAAAAAAATAATATATATATTCAATAATTATGGCAATATACAATAATTATGGCAATTATAAACTTCAGTTAGTTTATTATGAGGCTTTATAAAGGTTTTCAACACATGTAAACACAATGCTTTACTTTGGAGCATTATTATTAATATTAATATTGATGTTTATATTTATATTAAAATTTATATTAATGTTGATATTAATATTGATATTAAAATTTATATTAATCTTGATATTAATATTTATATTAAATTTTATATTATGTTGATATTAATATTGATATTAAAATTTATACTAATGTTGGTATTAATATTGATATTAAAATTTATATTAATGTTGATATTAATATTGATATTAAAAATTACATTAATGTTGATATTAATATTGATATTAAAATTTATATTAATGTTGATATTAATATTGATATTAAAATTTATATTAATGTTGATATTAATATTGATATTAAAATTACAATTAATATTAATAATAACAATTGTCTGAGTATTAAAATGGGGTCTGGGGGTCACATTGATTTTGCTAAGGTGGAAGTTGACACATTTGGTGCCTTTGCTTACCTCAGGTGGAGAAAACTGTGTTATGAAATGAAGCCATATTATTACCCATCACCATTACCATTCCCCATCATTATTCCCATTACCCATCATCCCCATCATTCTCTCTTTAAGTGAACGATAGCCACAGAAGAGGCAGGTGGAGTTACAGCTGGTACTGGAGGGGCAAGTGGAGTTACAGCTGGTACTGGAGGGGCAGGTGGAGTTACAGCTGGTACTGTTGAGGCAAGTGGAGTATCAACTGGTACTAAAGGTGCAGGTGGAATGACAGCTGGTACTGGAAAGGGTGTTACAGCTGGTTCTAAAGGTCAGACTCACAGCTGGTGCTGTGAGCTGAAGTGACAGCTGGTAATGTGGAGGGGAAGACTGAATGAGTCATAGTTGGTACTAGATGCGAAGGATGGAGGGAGGGAGGGAAGGGGAAGGAGGGAGGGAAGGAGGGAAGAAAGGAGTGAAGGACGAAGGGGAAGGAGGGTAGGAAGGGAGGGATGGAAAGAAAGAGGGAGGGAAGGAGTGAAGGAAGGAGTGAAGGAAGGAGGGAAGGAAGGAGTGAGGGAGGAAAGGAAGGAAGGAGGGAGGGAAGAAAAAAGGGAGGGAGGGAGGAAAGGAGGGAGGGAGAGAAGGCAACTTTGTATCGATCCGCAGAGTTCCTTCCACACCCCAGCCTGGGGGGGTTCTCTCTCACTCACTCTCACTCTCTCTCACTCTCTCTCACTCTCACTCTCACTCTCTCACTCTCTCTCTCTGCCAGTAATTACGTAAATTTCTGCAACAGCAACATATAATGATGAAGGTTTGAAGACTATCTGTAGGTAGTCTGGCAGGTGACTCAGCAGACAGTCTGCCATGGTAGGTACACATCCTGGTCTGCCATGGTAGGTACACATCCTGGTCTGCCATGGCAGGTACACATCCTGGTCTGCCATGGTAGGTACACATCCTGGTCTGCCATGGTAGGTACACATCCTGGTCTGCCATGGTAGGTACACATCCTGGTCTGCCATGGTAAGTACACATCCTGGTCTGCCATGGCAGGTACACATACTGGTCTGCCATGGTAGGTACACATCCTGGTCTGCTATGGTAGGTACACATCCTGGTCTGCCATGGTAGGTACACATCCTGGTCTGGCATGGTAGGTACACATCCTGGTCTGGCATGGTAGGTACACATCCTGGTCTGCCATGGTAGGTACACATTCTGGTCTGCCATGGTAGGTACACATCCTGGTCTGCCATGGTAGGTACACATCCTGGTCTGCCATGGTAGGTACACATCCTGGTCTGCCATGGCAGGTACACATCCTGGTCTGCTATGGCAGGTACACATCCTGGTCTGCCATTGTAGGTACACATCCTGGTCTGCCATGGCAGGTACACATCCTGGTCTGCTATGGCAGGTACACATCCTGGTCTGCCATGGTAGGTACACATCCTGGTCTGCCATGGTAGGTACACATCCTGGTCTGCCATGGTAGGTACACATCCTGGTCTGCCAAGGTAGGTACACATCCTAGTCTGGCATGGTAGGTACACATCCTGGTCTGGCATGGTAGGTACACATCCTGGTCTGCCATGGTAGGTACACATCCTGGTCTGCCATGGTAGGTACACATCCTGGTCTGGCATGGTAGGTACACATCCTGGTCTGCCATGGTAGGTACACATCCTGGTTTGGCATGGTAGGTACACATCCTGGTCGGCCATGGTAGGTACACATTCTGGTCTGCCATGGTAGGTACACATTCTGGTCGGCCATGGTAGGTACACATTCTGGTCTGCCATGGTAGGTATACATCCTGGTCTGCCATGGTAGGTACACATACTGGTCTGGCATGGTAGGTACACATCCTGGTCGGCCATGGTAGGTACACATTCTGGTCTGCCATGGTAGGTATACATCCTGGTCTGCCATGGTAGGTACACATCCTGGTCTGCCATGGCAGGTACACATTCTGGTCTGCCATGGTCGGTACACATCCTGGTCGGCCATGGTAGGTACACATTCTGGTTTGCCATGGTAGGTACACATCCTGATCGGCCATGGCAGGTACACATCATGGTATGCCATGGTAGGTACACATTCTGTTCTGCCATGGTAGGTACACATCCTGGTCTGCCATGGTAGGTACACATCCTGGTCTTCCATGGTATTTACACATTCTGGTCTGCCATGGTAGGTACACATTCTGGTCTGCCATGGTAGGTACACATCCTGGTCGGCCATGGCAGGTACACATCCTGGTCTGCCATGGCAGGTACACATCATGGTCTGGCATGGTAGGTACACATCCTGGTCGGCCATGGTAGGTACACATTCTGGTCTGCCATGGTAGGTATACATCCTGGTCTGCCATGGCAGGTACACATCCTGGTCTGCCATGGCAGGTACACATCATGGTCTGGCATGGTAGGTACACATTCTGGTCTGCCATTGTAGGTACACATCATGGTCTGCCATGGCAGGTACACATCCTGGTCTGCCATGGTAGGTACATATTCTGGTCTGCAATGGTAGGTACACATCCTGGTCGGCCATGGTAGATACACATTCTGGTCTGCCATGGTAGGTACACATCCTGGTCTGCCATGGTAGGTACACATCCTGGTCTGGCATGGTAGGTACACATCCTGGTCTGCCATGGTAGGTACACATTCTGGTCTGCCACGGTAGGTACACATTATGGTCTGGCATAGCAGGTACACATCCTGGTCTGCCATGGTAGGTACACATTCTGGTCTGCCATGGTCGGTACACATCCTGGTCGGCCATGGTAGGTACACATTCTGGTTTGCCATGGTAGGTACACATCCTGATCGGCCATGGCAGGTACACATCATGGTATGCCATGGTAGGTACACATTCTGTTCTGCCATGGTAGGTACACATCCTGGTCTGCCATGGTAGGTACACATCCTGGTCTTCCATGGTATTTACACATTCTGGTCTGCCATGGTAGGTACACATTCTGGTCTGCCATGGTAGGTACACATCCTGGTCGGCCATGGCAGGTACACATCATTGTCTGCCATGACTGGCACACATCATGGTCTGCCATGGTAGGTACACATCCTGGACTGCCATGGCAGGGACACATCCTCAGTGCCGTGAGGAGTGTGGCACTTGGGCGAGACTTAGGCCTCTTTATTGAGGAAACGTTTCGCCTGCTGAGCAGCACTTCATCAGTCGAACACAGGTAATTACAATGGTGGAGACAGTCGACCTGGAGAGTTAGTCTGAGGTGGTCAGTCCCTCAACCATGGTGTCAACTAGGTGTTGCACATGTGTCTGACACATTAACTGTGTGAAGTGCACTTTAAATATTTGAAGAATGACACTTGTGCAGTATTTGGGAATGTTTATCGGGGAAACGTTTCGCCCACCAGTGGTTTCTTGTCCTCTACAAGTCTCATTCTTCAACCTTTGATGTTTTTTTTTAAAGTCGTTTTCTTGTCTCCCGGATGTAAGCCTTCTATCACAGCGTATATTACAATATTAGTTAAGAGAGCTAGGGGCAAACCCGATTACTCGACCTATTAGTCTAAAGAATACTGCTCTCATAACCAACACTGCAATACTGCTCTCATAACCAACACTGCAATACTGCTCTCATAACCAACACTGCAATACTGCTCTCATAACCAACACTGCAATACTGCTCTCATAACCAACACTGCAATACTGCTCTCATAACCAACACTGCAATACTGCTCTCATAACCAACACTGCAATACTGCTCTCATAACCAACACTGCAATACTGCTCTCATAACCAACACTGCAATACTGCTCTCATAACCAACACTGCAATACTGTAACAATATAATCAAGGTTTTTGTCCGGGTATATAAAAATACACATTAAATTTGTAAAAATATATATTTTCTTCTACTAGTAAAATTCTATATAAATAGTACAATCTTCGTACAATAGCACATAAAATAAACGTATGATCTTTGTACATTAAAATAAGCGTAATATTTGTTATAAGTTAACAATATATATTGTTAAATTTACACGACTATTCACTTTAATGTCACACGACATTCTAATACCAGTGTCACACAAGACACATCTTACCAGTGTCACACAAGACACAACATCTTACCAGTGTCACACAAGACACAACATCTTACCAGTGTCACACAAGACACAACATCTTACCAGTGTCACACAAGACACAACATCTTACCAGTGTCACACAAGACACAACATCTTACCAGTGTCACACAAGACACAACATCTTACCAGTGTCACACAAGACACAACATCTTACCAGTGTCACACAAGACACAACATCTTACCAGTGTCACACAAGACACATCTTATTAGTGTCACACAAGACACATCTTACCAGTGACAACCCACATAGTCATGACCCTACCAACAACGTGTCATATGACACTACCATTCTTATCGTCATGACACGCCTAATTCTAAGTGTCTGCATAGACACCCTTGCCTCTGTGTTACGACACCTTCTCACAGTGTCACACGACACTTTTCTCTGTGTCACATGACACGCCCTCCTTGTCACACAACACCTTCTCTATCATGTCACACGACACCCTTTTCTCTTTGTCATAACACCGCTTCTCATAAGACACCCTTTTCCCTGTGTCATGAACGCCATCTCTGTCAATTACCCTTTGAAGAGTGTGACACGACCAAGTGACTGTCACACGCGCCATCCGTGTAAACATGTCGTGGTGCCACCACAGCTGGCAGAAACTGAGTGTGGCAAGCTGGGATACCAGCAAGGCAATCACTGATGCCATCCACAGCTCAGTCAAGTAGCCATGGTCCTCAGTGGAGTCGTGGACCATACTCATACTCTTGCCAGGGTCTCCGCCCTGACATAAACAGTGGTGACGTCACACCGGGCGCTGCAGCCCGGGAATACTGGACGTGCAGGACCCAATGTTCAGGGTTCACAACAGCGTAACACTACGACAGCTTCTCGACTCTCTTGCCCGTAGATTCGAACCCCCGTATACTCCCCGTCACACACAGACACTGTGACACGACTCGAGTCCTACAAGGCGGAGGCTGCATCTGTGATTGTTACTCAAATGTAACCGTAACACAGCACATCACTACTTAACACAGCACATCATTACCTAACACAGCACATCATTACTTAACACAGCACATCATTACCTAACACAGCACATCATTACTTAACACAGCACATCATTACTTAACACAGCACATCATTACCTAACACAGCACATCATTACTTAACACAGCACATCATTACTTAACACAACACATCATTACCTAACACAGCACATCATTACCTAACACAGCACATCATTACTTAACAGAGCACATCATTACCTAACACAGCACATCATTACTTAACACAGCACATCATTATCTAACACAGCACATCATTATCTAACACAGCACATCATTACTTAAATGGAGATGCGCCTCATATATTGAAGATCTTGAGATGTGCAGCTACACCTAGTAACAATGTCTCTAAAGACAAACCACAGCACGGGTGGGGTTCGAAGTCGCGGCAGGTGCGTGGTAAAACTCCAGGCCAGTGCGTAAGCCACTGGGCCAGCTGGCTACAATAAGACTCATCCAACTAGGTATATTTATACACATAGGGAGGTTAGCATGGGCCACCACTGTGACCATAAATGTAAGTTTTTTCAGATGAATCTACCGCTGTTGACGGGAGATTCAAGTGTATGTTGTGGTCACAGTGGTGGCCTGTGCTAACCTCCCTATTGTGTATAAATATACATAGTTGGATGAATCTTATTGTAGCCAGCTGGCCCAGTGGCTAACACGTTGGCCTGGAGTATTATGACTCACTTGCCGCAAGTTCGAGCCACCCCAACTGTACCGAAGTTTGTCTTGAGACACGAAATTTTGTCCCTCAGTGTTAATTGCAAGGACAGCTTCTGTCTGGGATGACAGGACAGCTTCTGTCTGGGATGACAGGACAGCTTCTGTCTGGGATGACAGGACAGCTTCTGTCTGGGATGACAGGACAGCTTCTGTCTGGGATGACAGGACAGCTTCTGTCTGGGATGACAGGACAGCTTCTGTCTGGGATGACAGGACAGCTTCTGTCTGGGATGACAGGACAGCTTCTGTCTGGGATGACAGGACAGCTTCTGTCTGGGATGACAGGACAGCTTCTGTCTGGGATGACAGGACAGCTTCTGTCTGGGATGACAGGACAGCTTCTGTCTGGGATGACAGGACAGCTTCTGTCTGGGATGACAGGACAGCTTCTGTCTGGGATGACAGGACAGCTTCTGTCTGGGATGACAGGACAGCTTCTGTCTGGGATGACAGGACAGCTTCTGTCTGGGATGACAGGACAGCTTCTGTCTGGGATGACAGGTAAGGAGTGAGGTAGGGAGAGAGGTAAGGAGTGAGGTAGGGAGAGAGGTAAGGAGGGAGGTAGGTAGAAAGCTAAGGAGTGAGGTAGGGAGAGAGGTAAGGAGGGAGGTAGGTAGAAAGGTAAGGAGTGAGGTAGGGAGAGAGGTAAGGAGGGAGGTAGGTAGAAAGGTAAGGAGTGAGGTAGGGTGAGAGGTAAGGAGTTAGGGAGATAGGTAAGGAGGGAAGGTGATAGGTAGGAGAACACGAGTGTTGTTGCAATTCTTGTAGGTAGGAAGGTAAGAATTTAGGGAGGGAGGTGTTAGTGTCTGATAAAGTATCTGTCTTGACAAACTCTTGCTGGGACGGTTGATAAGCAGCACCTGTCCTCTGCTACACTTAATATACAACATTCTGGTCCCCGTGAGATAACCTTAGTAAGCCTCTTCCGATCAGCCTCACAGTGTCCACACTGGTGTGTCTTTCTCAGATGTTAATGCAGTGTGTAGGTGATATTTTGTCACCTTTAAATATCAAAATAGTATACCTAGTGACGTTTATCATAAGATACCTGGATTATGTTTCTTGATTCTGGATTCTGGATTCATCATCCTCATCAGTGGATCAATGTGCCTCCCCTTCCACAGGCACGCTATGACCCCCCTACGGGTTTAGGGTTTCCCCCTGGGTAAAATAGAACAGTTATGAACGGTATCAACCTTCAGTACTGGACGGGTAGACTTTGAGAGATTCTGTGCAATAGCTGGAGAATGCATCTTCAGATCAGCTTCAAACTTCCAGTGCTGTGAGTTTGATGCCTAAACGAAGCTTTGCCTTGATTATTCTTTGTTAATGGAACCTCTCGTCTCTTCTCGTCTCGTCTCGTCTCGTCTCGTCTCTTCTCGTCTCGTCTCGTCTCGTCTCGTCTCGTCTCGTCTCGTCTCCGTCTCGTCTCGTCTCGTCTCTGTTAATCACAGATGTATAAATATGTTTGGCTTGTGGGTACTTTTGTCTACTTTTATGTGCACATAACTCACTTATGTGCACATAACATACTTCATGTGCACATAACGTACTTGTATGAGCACATAATGTACTTAATGTGCACATAACGTAGTTAATGTGCACATAAGACCTGCGTGCACTCAAGACCACAGTGTAATAAGCAGTAGTGTGTTGGTTGCATCAATCATCACTTAAATGTTAAACGCTGGTCAATGTTAGAGAAAATCCTCTTCAGATCGGCTTCAAACCTGGCGTTTCTCAGTGGAAGGTTTCAATTAGCTTCTGGGCCGTGTAGGTCTTAATTTGTATTTTTTTTTGTTTAAATTAGGCCTCTTCGGATTACCTTGAAGTTTTCAAGGTTAACTGCCGCACTCTGCACTATTCCTTTTGCTTGCATTGAGGTACAGGGGACTGGTGTGATGCAATATAGGGATACCTTTCTGGAATCATTGAGGTATACTACCACAACTACCATCCCCCACCACCACTACCACAACTACCATCCCCCACCACCACTACCACAACTACCATCCCCCACCACTACCACAACTACCATCGTTCACCACCACTACCACAACTACCATCGTTCACCACCACTACCACAACTACCATCACCCACCAATACTACCACAACTACCATCCCCCACCACCACTACCACAACTACAATCACACACCACCACTACCACAACTACCATCACCCACCACTACCACAACTAACATCGTTCACCACTACCACAACTACCATCACCCACCACAACTACCACAACTACCATCCCCACCACCACTACCAAAACTACCATCACCCACCACCACTACCACAACTACCATCACCCACCACCACTACCACAACTACCATCCCCCCCCACCACTACCACAACTATCATCACCCACCACCACTACTACAACTACCATCACCGACCACCACTACCACAACTACCATCACCGACCACCACTACCACAACTACCATCACCCACCACCACTACCACAACTATCATCACCCACCACCACTACCACAACTATCATCACCCACCACCACTACCACAACTACCATCACCCACCACCACTACCACAACTACCATCACCCACCACCACTACCACAGCTACCATCACCCACCACCACTACCACAACTACCACCACAACAACCACCACAACTACCCCCACACTCTTGCAGTTGCTTTTCGTGCACAGAGGGTGTGGCTCAGTACCTGGGGTGAGGGGGAGGGCCTGGGGTGGGGGAGGGCCTTGGGTTGTTGGAGGGTTGGGGAGAGGGGTGGGTAGGGGTGAGAGGAGGGGAGGACTCCACCACAACTACTAGTACACTCTTCCCCTAGTTACCCCTCCCAAATACTATCCTTACTTTCCCCTCCATTACCTTTCCCCAACCTTCTTTGCCTTCCTCTCTCTCCTTCCCTTATCTTCCCCTCCCTCCCTTACTTTCCCTTCCCATTTCTCCTCTCCCCAAATCACTATTATCTTCCCCTCCCCTCCCCTCCCCTTCAGTCATTCCACCTAACCTTTCCCACTTTCTTTTCCATCTCCTCCCTCCACCCCTCCCTCCACCCCTCCCTCCACCCCTCCCTCCATCTCCTCCCTCCACCCCTCCCTCCACCTCTCCCTCCACCCCTCCCTCCACCCCTCCCTCAACCCTCCCTCCACCCCTCCCTCCACCCCTCCCTCCACCCCTCCCAACACCCTCCCTCCACCCCTCCCTCCACCTCTCCCTCCACCCTCCCTCCACCCCTCCCTCCACCCCTCCTTCCACCCCTCCCTCCACCCCTCCCTCCACCCCTCCCTCCACCTCTCCCAATACCCCTCCCTCCACCCCTCCCTCCACCCCTCCCTCCACCCCTCCTTCCACCCCTCCCTCCACCCTTCCCTCCACCCCTCCCTCCACCCCTCCCTCCACCCCTCCCTCCACCCCTCCCTCCACCCCTCCCTCCATCCCTCCCTCCATCCCCACCCCCTTCCATCCTCCCACACCTGAAACACCTCCAGTCTTCTTCTTAAAGCTGCAGTAGCTGCTACACCCATAGTGTCAAGCTTGAAGCTTACCTCGTCACTGTACTAAAGCCTCTCGTAGATATGGCTCACAGCTTAACTGAGCTGAGCTCATGACGTAGAACTACGTGAGGGACAGTGAGAGGGTTAATTTGCTATCCTTCAGGTTAACTCCCTCTTTAAGAGCCACGTAAGTTCCTCAGTCTTCTAATAACATCTTAATTTTTCCACTATAATCTACCTTGTCCATAATTACTATCGCATTTGCTTTGTCTGTTTCGTAAGGTGAAGTCCAGGAGCTTCCCTTAATTCATGGTATAATTTAACAAATATTTGATGACAATTGTTGTTGTAGAGGTGTGAGCAAACCTCACACCTCTACAACACTATTGTTTTGAGGGTTCTAGTTATCCAACCTATCATTTTCCTTGCAGGTGCAATAATAGCATTCTTGTGTTTTTTGATCATGAGATCCCCTGATATTATTCACTCCCAGGTTTCACACACTTCGCTTATGTTCTATTGACTGTTTTGAGAGAAAGTGTCTCGAACCCTAATCTTGTTTTTATTTCCTCCATTCTTCATGACGTAATAAATGAAATTTGTAATTATTGAACATTATATTGATGTCAGTGGTTCACTGGAAGACTTGGAGGTTTATATCAGCCTTGAGGTTTATATCAGGCTGGAGGTTTATATCAGTCTGGAGGTTTATATCAGTCTGGAGGTTTATATCAGCCTGGAGGTTTATATCAGTCTGGAGGTTTATATCAGCCTGGAGGTTTATATCAGCCTGGAGGTTTATATCAGCCTGGAGGTTTATATCAGGCTGGAGGTTTATATCAGCCTGGAGGTTTATATCAGGCTGGAGGTTTATATCAGCCTGGAGGTTTATATCAGCCTGGAGGTTTATATCAGTCTGGAGGTTTATATCAGGCTGGAGGTTTATATCAGCCTGGAGGTTTATATCAGGCTGGAGGTTTATATCAGTCTGGAGGTTTATATCAGCCTGGAGGTTTATATCAGGCTGGAGGTTTATATCAGGCTGGAGGTTTATATCAGCCTGGAGGTTTATATCAGCCTGGAGGTTTATATCAGCCTGGAGGTTTATATCAGCCTGGAGGTTTATATCAGTCTGGAGGTTTATATCAGGCTGGAGGTTTATATCAGCCTGGAGGTTTATATCAGGCTGGAGGTTTATATCAGTCTGGAGGTTTATATCAGCCTGGAGGTTTATATCAGGCTGAAGGTTTATATCAGTCTGGAGGTTTATATCAGTCTGGAGGTTTATATCAGCCTGGAGGTTTATATCAGGCTGAAGGTTTATATCAGGCTGGAGGTTTATATCAGGCTGGAGGTTTATATCAGGTTGGAGGTTTATATCAGTCTGGAGGTTTATATCAGTCTGGAGGTTTATATCAGCCTGGAGGTTTATATCAGGCTGAAGGTTTATATCAGGCTGGAGGTTTATATCAGGCTGGAGGTTTATATCAGGCTGGAGGTTTATATCAGCCTGGAGGTTTATCAGGCAGCCTTGGAGGTTTATATCAGCTGGAGGTTTATATCAGCCTGGAGGTTTATATCAGTCTGGAGGTTTATATCAGGCTGGAGGTTTATATCAGCCTGGAGGTTTATATCAGGCTGGAGGTTTATATCAGTCTGGAGGTTTATATCAGCCTGGAGGTTTATATCAGCTGAGGTTTATATCAGCTGGAGGTTTATATCAGTCTGGAGGTTTATATCAGCCTGGAGGTTTATATCAGGCTGAAGGTTTATATCAGGCTGGAGGTTTATATCAGGCTGGAGGTTTATATCAGGTTGGAGGTTTATATCAGTCTGGAGGTTTATATCAGTCTGGAGGTTTATATCAGCCTGGAGGTTTATATCAGTCTGGAGGTTTATATCAGCCTAGAGGTTTATATCAGGCTGAAAGTTTATATCAGGCTGGAGGTTTATATCAGGCTGGAGGTTTATATCAGCCTGAGAGGTTTATATCAGCCTGAGGTTTATATCAGCCTGGAGG
>WNWK01009716.1:45000-74767 GCA_009830355.1 Cherax destructor
AAGTCAATGTTTCGCTCTGTGTAGAGCTTTATCAAGTCAATGTTTCGCTCTGTGTAGAGCTTTATCAAGTCGTCACTTGCTGAAGCTCTAACTCAGCAAAATGTTGTCGAAAAAAATTGTTTTCCAAGGTGAAGTGTTTCTTCTGAAACACCTGCAAGGTGTGTGTCTCTTCTGAAACACCTGCAAGGTGAGTGTTTCTTCTGAAACACCTGCAAGGTGAGTGATTCTTCTGAAACACCTGCAAGGTGAGTGTTTCTTCTGAAACACCTGCAAGGTGAGTGTCTCTTCTGAAACACCTGCAAGGTGAGTGTTTCTTCTGAAACACCTGCAAGGTGAGTGTTTCTTCTGAAACACCTGCAAGGTGAGTGTTTCTTCTGAAACACCTGCAAGGTGAGTGTTTCTTCTGAAACACCTGCAAGGTGTGTGTCTCTTCTGAAACACCTGCTGTGAGACCTGTACCCACTCGGCCTGAGGTACCCCAGCAAGTGAGCCCGTCTCCTGTATTATCCCAGTGCTTAACAAAATAGGGAATAGCATAAGAAGGTACAAATAAAAATGGGAACTATGGCTGTCGTTTACTTAATAACATAAAGAAAGAGAATACATTATATCCTGACGGAGAATTACATACAATAACCATTGACCTATGAGACTTATTACCAGGGGGAAGGGTAGATGTTATCAGTAACACGGACTTATACTCACTCTTAATTCACCAACCAGCTGACCCGAGATTCGCAACGCGTGGCCCACTGCACACCCGCTGTCCAGAGACCTCCTCACTGGACCTGTCACCCACCTCTCTGTCTCCTCTAGTCGTTTTCATGACCTTATATGGTGCTCAAAGCATCCCCCTTTCCCATAAGGTGTTGACCACGTGTTACGACCTGACGCCAGGCAAGAACAAAAGATCTGAGGCTTAAGTATGGAGGCGTGGCTGACAGCTATTTGCCAAGGTAAGGTGTGGGTAATTAGCTGGACCTGACAACCACACTGACTACATCACATCCTCCTTTCCCCCCGGTTTAAAATATCTGAGAACTAGGACAATTTGTCCTAAGTTATTAGACTATTTTAATCCTAACCCCTTAATTCTACTACCATACAATATAAAATTACACATATCAGCATAATTCTAGCAGAAGAAACGAATAACAATGAGTGTCTGGTGCGAAACCTCCTTATCACCTTTTCCCCTTAGTATCTGGCTCCAGTACCTTTCTGTACTTTACTAGAAATAAACTAGCTCCTGTAGTCACCCTCGCTAATTAACCATTGGGCCAAACCTCGTAAGGTTTTCTGGCGTAGAAAATAGCTCCAGCGGGTCTTATTCCTTCAAGTACTTGCAATTGAACCATTACACGACCACAAGGTCTCATTTTACTTGCACCTTCCACGACCATTCACGACAAGGCAGGAATCACAACCAGGACTCATCATTATTCCATTTCTAGCAGCTATAAAACCTCCCATCCCTCACATAAACGAATCCTCTTCTGACGGCGAGCCGATTGGTTTTTACAGTTCTCCACCTGAAAAGGAAATACATCCTATCTCTACGGTGATCCCTCCCAGCAAGGAGCTAGCTCACATAATATACAACACACATATGTCACAACAGCTGACATACAATAGATCATCCCCTAACAGTAGAGATACTATACGTAAAACAGGTGACCACTCTAATCATCATTTCCCAAGCTTCACTGGCTAGTAGTAAATGTCGCGATTGGCTTGACTTGGTGGGCAGGCTACTGACCCAAGGAAAAGCTCTCTGCAAATTCTTGGGCAAGGGCGGTAGAAATGTGAAGGGGTCGACGGAGGAGGACATAGGGCCATTGTGCTATACTGCAGTATTCTTGTCATCTCACCTCCAGATCTGTCTACCGCTTCTACTAGAAGAGGGGTTAGCCAGGGCTTCTGGCCGACCCTAGCACTTCCTAAATTGGGCCATGTCTCATTGTGTGGACTTCGTTGGCGTTTAGGAACGCTCATGCGGGTCCCTCTCGTTGAAAGCACAGCATCTGGGAACTTCACGACTCAGCAAGCCGCTTATCTTCACCACGACAATACTCCTCAGGCACCAAGGCCACCCTTCATCCACTCAGCCTCACCCGTCAACACTTGTACCTCTTGCATGGTGATGGCACGAGAGCTGGCTACCGCTTCTTCCTCAAGTCTCCCAGGTCTATTAATAGCTCTCTGCCGGACCCATACTGGCTTCTTGGCACTTCTGCGTCTCCATCACTCCAGGCCAAATAGATTCCCGGAGTCTCCTTGGCAAGTCCTGGCAACATCTCCGCATCTCCTGTGAAAATAGTAGGCGGCAGTATTGTTCTATAGGTGACTGGGTCTTATTGTTGGTGGGCAGGTGTCTAGAGTATTGAGCTGACCTGAGGGCGAGGCGAGTGGTCAGCTCCTTCCTCAGGGTCCCATTTACTCATAACACTCCCTCCCTCCAGCAATAATTCCCTTACAAATTTCGTCTACACATTCTTGACCTTGTATTCATACCCACATATTCCTCTACCTGCTGGTTTAAACTATCTTCTCCATGTACCTCATCATTTACAGTCCTTTCATCCACCACATTAACATTAGGTATTACTATTTCATCCTCAGACCAGAATGGCTTTAGTTTATTACAATGAACAATTTTCTCATTCTGGTCCTCAAACAACCCTTTAACCTTTACATTTACTGGTCCCATTTTCTCTAAGATGCGGTAAGGACCTTTCCACCTAGGACCGAGGGACCTACTCTGTTGAGGGTTGCTTCATCTTTATATATCATTACTAGGTTACCTTCATTAAATTTAAGAGGCTTCACTTCCCTATTATAGTAATGAGCATATTTTTCTGCGCTCTACCAGATGCCTGGGCGGCAGTTCGCCAAGCAGTTCTCATTTTTGTTAGGACTTCTGAAGGATAGTCCTCACTGTATCTGACAACTGCTTGGTTCACCAAGCCTGCTGCAAAGTGACAGTCATGCCCTGTAAATAGGAATAATGGTTGTGTCCCTATTGATTTATGAATAGCGGTGTTTAACGCAAATTGAACATAAGGTACATATTTATCCCATTGTAGTGGTTCTTTCTCTGAGAGAATGGCCAGTGTATTTTTGACTACCTGATTAGTTCTTTCCACCATACCATTCGCCTGTGGATGATAAGCTGTCGTGAAGGCTGTCATTATTTCTAGGTTGTTACAAACCTCTGCAAATACCTTGCTTTTAAACTCTGAACCTTGATCTGTTACTAATTCTTTAGGGGGTCCAAATATTGCTACGAATCTATCAAGGAGCGCCTCTGCAACAGTCTGTGGGTCTTTCTTAGGGATGGGTACAAGTGTTGTATACCGTGACAGATGGTCCACCAGCACCAGAACATACCTGTTGCCTGAATAACTATTATGTAAGTCGATAAGGTCTGCACCAACCCGGTCCAACGGTTCCTTAATCTCGGGAAAAGCTTGCAATTCCACATTAACTTGAGGGTTACCTTTCCTCCTTTGGCAATTACCACAACATTTTACATATTCAGTTACATAATTAAGGAGACCAGGAAAGTAGAACATTTCTTTTGCCCTCTTATAAGTCCTAAAAACACCTGGATGACCAGCCATCTTGGATGAGTGTGCCAGCTTCAGGGCGGCCTTCCTGAGGACATTAGGTACTACTAACTGCAGTACTGAACGATCATTCAGCTCCATAATCCTATGTAACACACCGTCTTTCATCTCGAATTCATCAAGAGGGTGGCTTGGCTTGTGGCGTGGGAGCTTCCCTCCTTCCAAATACTCAATTACCTCCTTCCACCTGTTCTCTTCCAGTTGGTACTCTCTTAACTTTTCATTGTCCACATTCTCGATATTAACATCGCCATTTATTGCTGCTACATTCCTACTCAATACGTCTGGTACATGGTGTGAGGCTCCTGGTTTATAAAGAATCTGGTATGAGTGCGCTGACAGTTCGTAACCCCATCTAGACATCCTAGGACACCGAGTTTTCTTTTTAAATATGTGCACCAATGCCCTGTGATCTGTTATTATTTTAAAATGGCGCTGAAATACATATGGTTCAAAGTATCTAACACTTTCTACCACTGCCAAGGCTTCTTTATCAGTGATGGCATACCTGACTTCCGGTCCCTTAATCTTTCTGCTAAAATACGCTACTGGGTGTGGGTTGTTGTCCTCGTCTCTTTGCATTAGACAACCTCCTATTGCAACTGCTGAAGCATCTGTATGTATCTCAAACTCTCTGGCAAAATCAGGGACCACTAACACCGGCTTACTTGTAAGCTCAGACTTTAATTTGTCATGAGCCAACTCATGCTCTTCTTTCCATACAAACTTAGCTTTCTTCTTAGTTAGATCTGTCAGTGGTGCTGCTATCTGTGCAAAACCTTTAATATGTCTTCTAAAGTATCCTGCTGCACCTAGGAACCTCCTGACTTCCCTTGCTGTTCTAGGTCTTGGCATTTCAGATATAGCCTTACACTTATCAGGGTCAGGGCGAATCCCTTCGGGGCTCACCTGAAAGCCTAAGAATTTAAAGCTAGTGGCTGCTATTATACATTTCTTTGCATTCAACTTAAATCCTGCTTTATTCAGTAGCTTTAATGTTTCTACAAGGTTGTCCACATGTTCTGGAAATGACCGGGAGTAGACTACAACATCATCAAGGTATGCTAGTGAGCGTCTACCCAACACAGGGCTCAGCATGAAGTTTATAGCTCTTTGGAAGCTAGAGGGCGCGGTTTTTAACCCGTAGGGCATTCGTTTAAATTGGTATAATCGGACCCCATCTGAGAATGCTGTCTTCTCTCTATCTTTTTCTGTAACGGGGATGACCCAGTAAGCTGACTTAGCATCCAACGTTGAAAAATACTTAGCTGTTCCGAATGAATCTAGAATTTCCTGGATTAGGGGCAAGGGATAACTATCAGCTATGGTTAATTCATTTACCTTCCTATAATCCACACAGAACCGATAAGAGTTATCTGGTTTCTTTACCAATACTACGGGTGAGAGCCACGGTGATGAGCTTGGGTCAATTACATCGTTCTTGAGCATAGTATTACATTCCTCCCTTATTACTCTCTTAGCCTCTTCCGGAAGTCTCCATTGACGGGTCTGGACAGGTAAACTGTCACCTGTAGGTATAGTATGCTCAATCTGGGGCAGGAAGCCTATATCTCCTTCATCAATTGAAAACAACTTTGGAAAGTTCCTCAAAACATTCTTTATTATTTTCCTCTCAGAGCATTGTAAATGATTCAGATTTATATCATTGAATATCTCATCCATTTTACTTTGGTTCAGGGTGGGAGCGGCAGGTGTCATTACCCTATCTGGGACTCTGGTATTAAGCGCTCCACATTGTTGACCGTGGGCAGGTAGCTTAACGGGGTCAGGTTCAACAATTAAGTCTTTGGAGATAATCTCAGCTGATGTTAACCTTCTTCCATTCTTGAATCTTAACGTTTTGCTTGTCAGATTTATTACTGGTATTAGGATATTTCTTTTCTCAGAAACCAGGGCTAGATGATGAGGCACCAGGAAGGACTCTAGCTTCCCAGCTAATTGTAGGATACTTCCTGGTTCTACCTTCCTTCCAACTGAACCTTTAATGAACTTGAATGTATTTGGTGGGCATACTTGGTTATATAATACATGAACTGTACAGTCTGCGTCTGAACACTTCACATTAGATAACTGCACTTCGAAAAGTGATTTAGATGGTGTCTTGAATAATTTATTACTCCTACTCATAGAAGCTACTATTGAGGGATGTTCTACGAACCTTATTGGAAAGGAAGCCTCATTCAGTCTCAGCCGACTGGTTCCCCTTCCTTTGCCATATGACAAGAGGAAGTCAAACCTTCTGAGAAAATCCATACCTAAGAGTAAATCCCCTGGAAACCTTACTCCAGACACTACTAAACAAGCGTGAACTTTATAACTTTCACCCAGTTCAAAGTATAGGTCTGTTTGTCCCTTAACATTAATATCATTACCATTTACCGCAGTAATATCTTTCTTAGCTTTACTTATCTTACAACCTCTCCAGTTATTACAAACCTCTTGCTTAATTATTGACACCTGGCTTCCCGTATCAATGAAAGCTACCAATTTTTTTCCATTTACTCTTATTTTGATCATAGGTCTTCCATCATTGGTAACAAGGTTATCAGACCTATCTTTCTTAACCTTGCACCCTCTTCTTTCGTTAGGAACGAAAATTAGGGCAGTTGGCCCTAATATGGCCAATTCCGCCACACTCCCAACATTCATTAGTTCTACGCGCATTCTGTTTATTACGCCCACCTCCGCCTGTCCTGCGGTGCGGGGGTACATATTTCTTCTCATTATTGGTTGTCGCCACATATGGTGACTCAGGTGTTAATCTCTCTGGGGCAACAATTCTATCTCCCTTTCTGTCTCTACCATACTCTGACTCCAGAGATATAGCATACTGAACTAGTTCTTCGAAGGTTTTAATCGCTAGTACCATAGCAACCCTGGTTCTCATCCATGCTGGCAAACCTTCACAAAATACCTGTTTTTATACAGCTCAAAGTGTTCTGCATTATATTTTAATGTTCTATTTACATCTTCTACCCTGGACCATACGAGACAACTAAAGTCCCTTACTGTATGTCCCTCCCTCAATTGTAATTGTTCCAGGTATCGATGGGTATTTTCAACTGAAACTGCCGTCTGGAACCTATATCTTATAGCATCCTTGAAACTAGTCCAGTCCTTAATATTAATAAATTGTGGGAGATTAAATATGGATGCTGTCTTATCCACAATTGCCCTGAATCCCAGTGAAATTTTCATTTTTCATCAGATATATTAAACAAAATGGCCTCAATATTTTTAATCCATGCTTCTACTTTTATATTTCTTTCAATGGGATTCCTCGGCAAATCCTCTACGTGAAATTTTGGTAAATTTTCCAAGTATGGCCTATCGACAATTACTGTCCCATACGTAGAGCCTCCAACACTACTCTCTGGAGCTGATGGCCCAGGTAAAATCTGTTGCTGAGTCATAGGGTTGGTAGGGACGCTGGGTTGCTGGGTTAGGGAAGGCTGGGGGCCCAGAAGTTGGGGTTGGGTCGAGACTCCCAGTGTATTAAATAGGGACCCATTTGGGAAAATATTGAGGTTTCCCCAGCGGTAGTTACACGTGTGGGTGCTTGGTTGGAATTTACAGTAACAGCATTGGACACAGCAGTAGATACAGCATAAGGGACTGAGGGAAGAGGATCAACACTTGACACAGCCGAGGAAGCTATAGTTACTGAGGGTTAGGCATACTAGTAATGATAGTACCAGACGCAGACGTGGGAACCATAGAGGAAGCTACCACAGGGACTTGGGGAGCGGGCACAACAACAGGGGATTGGGGGTTACTCATAACTTGAGTGATAACACTATGAAGCACAGAATTAAGATAGTCAGCATTAATTGGATTATTAAGGTATGAAAGTATGGGGTTAGTAACATCCCGGGTTGGTAAAGTTGGTACTCCCGAACTAACATCAGTGGTAGATGTATTAGATACCACTGGAGCCATAGTATTCATGGCGCTACTGGGGGTCACCGTGGATCCTATATTCATTCCTGAGGCATTATTTATCCCTGAACTTTCTTTTTCCGAATTATGTATACCCAAGGCTTCACTCTCACTAACATTAATTCCTGAATCCTGCTCTGGAACCATATTGCTAGACCCTTCACTTGATCCTGGTGCCAGACCACTAACACTGAGGTTAACATCTGCCATCCTGTTCACTAGGGACTTCACTCGTATCCTACTTGATCGTCTGATTACACTATTCAACGTCTTGCTACGCAAATTATATTTTCTCATCACCCACTGAGTAAAGCATCACTCCACCTGACAAACATAAGGGTAGGGTTGTCCTGGTCTATTCTCAAGGTTATGATCACAGTTTAATGGTAAAACAAATTAATATTTGGTAGTGTGGTTTTGATAGCCAAAGCCGACCAGTCGTAAAGCACGTGAGCCGCGTTTAATGATAAACGCTAAACCGCTGCCACCATGTGAGACCTGTACCCACTCGGCCTGAGGTACCCCAGCAAGTGAGCCCGTCTCCTGTATTATCCCAGTGCTTAACAAAATAGGGAATAGCATAAGAAGGTACAAATAAAAATGGGAACTATGGCTGTCGTTTACTTAATAACATAAAGAACGAGAATACATTATATCCTGACGGAGAATTACATACAATAACCATTGACCTATGAGACTTATTACCAGGGGGAAGGGTAGATGTTATCAGTAACACGGACTTATACTCACTCTTAATTCACCAACCAGCTGACCCGAGATTCGCAACGCGTGGCCCACTGCACACCCGCTGTCCAGAGACCTCCTCACTGGACCTGTCACCCACCTCTCTGTCTCCTCTAGTCGTTTTCATGACCTTATATGGTGCTCAAAGCATCCCCCTTTCCCATAAGGTGTTGACCACGTGTTACGACCTGACGCCAGGCAAGAACAAAAGATCTGAGGCTTAAGTATGGAGGCGTGGCTGACAGCTATTTGCCAAGGTAAGGTGTGGGTAATTAGCTGGACCTGACAACCACACTGACTACATCACACTGCAAGGTGAGTGTTTCTTCTGAAACACCTGCAAGGTGAGTGTTTCTTCTGAAACACCTGCAAGGTGTGTGTCTCTTCTGAAACATCTGCAAGGTGAGTGTTTCTTCTGAAACATCTGCAAGGTGAGTGTTTCTTCTGAAACACCTGCAAGGTGAGTGTTTCTTCTGAAACACCTGCAAGGTGAGTGTTTCTTCTGAAACACCTGCAAGGTGAGTGTTTCTTCTGAAACACCTGCAAGGTGAGTGTTTCTTCTGAAACACCTGCAAGGTGAGTGTCTCTTCTGAAACACCTGCAAGGTGAGTGTCTCTTCTGAAACACCTGCAAGGTGAGTGTTTCTTCTGAAACACCTGCAAGGTGTGTGTCTCTTCTGAAACACCTGCAAGGTGAGTGTTTCGTCTGAAACACCTGCAAGGTGAGTGTTTTTCTGAAACACTCAAGGTGTGTCTCTTCTGAAACACCTGCAAGGTGAGTGTTCTTCTGAAACACCTGCAAGGTGAGTGTTTCTTCTGAAACACCTGCAAGGTGAGTGTTTCTTCTGAAACTCCTTCAAGGTGTGTGTGTGTGTGTGTCTCTTCTTAAACACATGAAACTTGTGTGTCTCTTGTGAAACACCTTCAAGGTGTGTGTGTGTGTCTCTCTTCTGAAACACCTGCAAGTTGTGTCTGTCTTCTGAAACACCTGCAAGGTGTGTGTGTGTCTGTCTTCTGAAACACCTGCCAGGTGACTGAGGTAACAATAAACATCTGTTAATAAAACTTCTGAAACACTATAAACTTTGCTACAAATGATCTTACTGAAATTTATAACCAAACGATTATAATTACGCAGGATGGAAGGGTGAACTGCATGTTCCTGGACTGCCAGAAGGTCCTCGACATTGTCCCTTGCGGAGGGACACAGTATTTTTTTGTATTTATCTTGTTATTACACTCGTGGGGAGAGCACTAAACATGTACAGAGTGATACAGCACCCTTAAATAATTAAAGTTGTAATGAATAACTGTCAGTGACATTGAGAGAGGTGAAATTAGATCAGCCACTAAAGCTCCTGGGCCGTGGAGAAATCACCAGTTGGGTTACAGATGGTTCCTCTAATGGAAGCCTCGTAGCTGAGGTGTTAGTGGGCCGGACTGTGCCACAGAGGTCACCATCAGCCTGGCACTGAGGCTGTGAGAACTGTGCCACAGAGGCCACCATCAACCTGGCACTGAGGCTGTGAGAACTGTGTCACTGAGGTCACTATCAGCCTGGCACTGAGGCTGTGAGAACTGTGCCACAGAGGTCACCATCAGCCTGGCACTGAGGCTGATGGCACAGAGACCATCACCTGGAGAACTACACTCACTCTGGGAGAACTACACTCACTCTGGAGACCCACTCACTCTGGGAGAACCTTACACTCACTCTGGGAGAACCTTACTCACTGAGAACCTACACTCACTCTGGGTGAACCTATCACTCTGGGAGAACCTTACACTCACTCTGGGAGAACCTTACACTCACTCTGGGAGACTACACTCCTCTGGAGAACCACTCACTCTGGGAGAACCTTACACTCACTCTGGTAGAACCTTACACTCACTCTGGGAGAACCTTACACTCACTCTGGGAGAACCTACCTCACTCTGGGTGAACCTTACACTCACTCTGGGAGAACCTTACACTCACTCTGGGAGAACCTTACACTCACTCTGGTAGAACCTTACACTCACTCTGGGAGAACTTACACTCACTCTGGGAGAACCTTACACTCACTCTGGACCCTCCTCTGGGAGAACCTTACACTCACTCTGGGAGAACCTTACACTCACTCTGGGAGAACCTTACACTCACTCTGGGAGAACCTTACACTCACTCTGGTAGAACCTTACACTCACTCTGGGAGAACCTTACACTCACTCTGGGAGAACCTTACACTCACTCTGGTAGAACCTTACACTCACTCTGGGAGAACCTTACACTCACTCTGGGAGAACCTTACACTCACTCTGGTAGAACCTTACACTCACTCTGGGAGAACCTTACACTCACTCTGGGAGAACCTTACACTCACTCTGGGTGAACCACCTCACTCTGGGAGAACCACATCCTCTGGGAGACCACACTCACTCTGGTAGAACCTTACACTCACTCTGGTAGAACCTACCTCACCTGGAGAACCTTACGCTCACTCTGGTAGAACCTTACACTCACTCTGGTAGAACCTTACACTCACTCTGGTAGAACCTTACACTCACTCTGGTAGAACCTTACGCTCACTCTTGCCACCGATGCTGCTGCTCCTGGGTATTAAGTTCACTTCTGCTCCCTGGCACTTCCGAGCTGTATGCTCCCTTTCATTCAGTGTTTTTCTAACTCCCTTCCCCACGGCACCTCCTTCAGGTATTGCCTCAGGTCTGTGTAGTCTCGTAGGCTCCTTTACTGCCGACAGATTTTCGTTTTTTTCCCATGTTGTCCGTCCTGCCAAGTTTATTCCACACAGAATTCAGAACTCATTACCGTGTGGTCGCTCATACTGAGGGCCCTCTCACGTAGGGTGAATACGAGGCTCTGTTATGCTGTCTTACCCCCCTCCTGTCTTGCTGTCTGACCCCCCTCCTGTCTCTCTAGTTATGTCTTTGATATACACATACATAAATCTCTGTAAATATATATATATTTCGCTTGGAATTTGTTTAGCTTTTGTCTCTAACACGATTTGTCATTCTTACAGCCAAGCCTACTCATCTATTGGTCATACAATTGCTGTCTATTGACGTCCCTTTTTGCTGTCCATCTCCTGTCTGTCTGTCTGTCTGACTGTCTGTACTGATATGTGAAATTTTCTGTGGTCGTATCCTTCGTCTTAGCCGTACACGTTTCCAGCTGCCCAGGTTGCTGCAGTCTCCTGTAGTGTTTCGTTGAAGTTCAGTCTTACATGATCAGCAGCTCAACATTGCTTGTACGGGATCCTGTATCCACCACTGCTATTATATCCACCATCGTTCTGTTGTTATTGTATTTGTTTTGGTCTCCTGCTGTTCAGTGGTGGGTTATACATCACTGCTATCACCACCTTGTGTCCCCCAGTCTTCATTGTTCCTCCTGTGTGGTCATTTGCTTCCTCTGTTTATTCCTCTCATCTTCTGCGAGCCTCCACTGGTGTCTGATTGGCAATGCTGCTCCTGCACCTCTCTTACCTTTGTACTTCCTCATAATCTGTTTTCCAGCTGGGAAAATCACATCTGTTATTACTTCTGTGAGTTTCGTTTCCGTGAACACTATAATCTCTGGGGATGCGTCTACCATTTGTCACGTTTGATCCTTATTTCATCTGTATTGTGCGCCATACTTTATCTTAGTGGGAAACAGCCTATGTGTTAAAAAAAAACTTTATCTTTCTGTTACAATGCTCCATTTTTTGGATTTCTGGTCGCCTGGTTTTTGCCCGACGGGTCAGGGGTGTGGGAGGGATGGAGGGAGGGGAAGGCTCTTATACTGGAAGGGGTTAGTATTGTGGTTAAAGGCAGGGAGGATTGGGGTGGGGGTGGTAGGGTGTGTTTTCAGTTATTGTAGTAGTGTGGTGAAGGGGGCTGGGGCTTGGGAAGGGACTGAGGGGCTGAGCATGGCGTGCTTCTGGTGACTGAGTTTCTGCTTCTCCCATTCCATTCTCTGTTTCTCCTCTTTGTCTGTTTTTTTAACCTCTCCCTCCGCTGTTCCTTTTCTTTCCTTCTCTGTTGCAGTCGAGGTACACACGAGGGTAACCTTCCATCGTCCATAACAGTGGTTTTCGTTTCAGGATAATATCTTGTGCCACTTGTGTTACGAGGGTCACTTTGACTGTGTGGATGTTGTTCCTTGACTATTTTTATCCTCTAAACATGTGTCACACTGCAGCTTCACCACCACCTGTTCAACGATAGTTTGAGTCTTGTGTTCATCCGCCGCCCATATATTGTTACTTGTCCTCCCTTCGGCCTCCTGAAGACCCTGGATAATGAGCGACCTCCATCACTTCTCCCATTTCCATTCCCTCCAGTACTTCTTGTCTGCTGTTATGTCCTTTGTTGCTTCCCTTATTTTTTCCTGAAGCTGTCAGTCACCTGAGAGCATTTCTGTAAAGGCCTTTTTTTTTTATTCCTTGTGCCCTGTCTTCTGTTTCTTCACATGCTTTATTTATTACTGTCTCTGCTTCGATCCTCCTTTCTTAATCTTCTCCGGGTTCTTCTTCAGCTCCTCTACGTCTCCCAGCAGCTTCATTTCTTCTCTCCATCTCCTCTGAAACCATCTGAATCCAGTTAGCATCAGTTCCATGACCTTCTAGCTTTATCCTGATCCTGCTTCCTCATCTCTTCCTCCTTCTCTATTTGGCTTTCAGTTTCCCGTTTCTTGGCTCTTTTATCTTGACCTGGTACAAACACCTGTGGTCGCAGCTTCTGCTGGTGAGGGAGAGGTCGTCACTCCCTCCCCTTGATGATGCTTGTGAAGGAGAGGTCGTCACTCCCTCCCCTTGATGATGCTGGTGAAGGAGAGGTCGTCACTCCCTCCCCTTGATGATGCTGGTGAAGGAGAGGTCGTCACTCCCTTCCTTTGATGATGCTTGTGAAGGAGAGGTCGTCACTCCCTCCCCTTGATGATGCTGGTGAAGGAGAGGTCGTCACTCCCTTCCCTTGATGATGCTTGTGAAGGAGAGGTCGTCACTCCCTCCCCTTGATGATGCTGGTGAAGGAGAGGTCGTCACTCCCTCCCCTTGATGATGCTGGTGAGGGAGAGGTCGTCACTCCCTCCCCTTGATGATGCTTGTGAAGGAGAGATCGTCACTCCCTCCCCTTGATGATGCTGGTGAAGGAGAGGTCGTCACTCCCTCCCCTTGATGATGCTGGTGAGGGAGAGGTCGTCACTCCCTCCCCTTGATGATCTGAACACAGCAACATACATACAGATCACTTGGTGAAGAAATATTCTGGAGGTGTGTGTGTGTTTATGTGTGGGGGCGTCCCTTACCCTTTCTCCCCCTCTCTCTCTCTCTCTCTCTCTCCCCTCCTCCCTTACCCACCCCCCACTTAATGCAATCAATACCCCGAGTCGTTCCCTTTGAAGGTGTTGTACGAGACTATGTTGTGTGGAAATTTATGAGTTGTTGAACTGCTGAGCTAGCTTCTTTGTTCTCTAGAGTGCTCTCTCTCTCTCTCTCTCTCTCTCTCTCTCTCTCTCTCTCTCTCTCTCTCTCTCTCTCTCTCTCTCTCTCTCTCTCTCTCTCTCTCTCTCTCACACACACTCACTTTTGTTTGCTCTTTCGAGGACATCCTATATATTGGTGCTGGGATACGTGCGGATGTTACAGCTATGATGGGTCTGGAGAGACAGCCCTGGGACTAGGCTTGTCCCCTGACTGCCCGTTCAGGCAGACTATCGTTGCTGTTGACGACCTACTGTCCCATACCTTCATCACAGCCTGGTTGATCTAGCACTAGCCGGAGGTAGTGAACTAGTTTCCTCTAGAGTGCGTCTTCACTCGTTCAGGCAGTATCTCTAATCTTCTGGTAGAAGGTTGAAGAGTCTTGGACCACGGATGTTGATACAGTGTTCTCTTATTGTGCCCACGGTGCCCTATGTTTTTCACTGGATCTATTTTACACTTCCTGCCATAATTCACTCCATTACATTATGGTAGTGTGTAGATATGGGACGATGCCCTCCAGTATCTTCTAAGTATGTATTATCAGGTATCTATCCTTCACTCCAGCGTGTATATTCCCAGTTCTTGGAGACATACCCAGCAGTTTAAACGGTGTATATTTTGCAGCTCTACCATCTCTGACGTCTTGAGGAGAGCCAACACAAGTGATTTCAACAGTATCACCACTGGCATTAACTCTCTTGTTTAAAAAGTTCTCATTATCCATTCTGCCAGTTTTCTGGCTTTCGCTGTTTTTTCTTCTTCGTGTTTTTTTAAGTGGAAGGTCAACAAACATTATCCTCCCCCATAGTCCTTCAAATGTTTTGTCTTACACCTGTATCTTGTACACAGTGTCCCTTACGAGTCCTTCATCCATTGCACATCACATCACCTGGGAGTTGTCACCAGTGAGCCTCATCACCTGGGAGTTGTCACCAGTGAGCCTCATCACTTGGGAGTTGTCACCAGTGAGCCTCATCACTTGGGAGTTGTCACCAGTGAGCCTCATCACCTGGGAGTTGTCACCAGTGAGCCTCATCACTTGGGAGTTGTCACCAGTGAGCCTCATCACCTGGAAGTTGTCACCAGTGAGCCTCATCACTTGGGAGCTGTCACCAGTGAGCCTCAGAGTATTTTCTACATCCCACTGGAAGACTTTTGTTTATATTCTCTTATCATTTCTTCGTGTCTTTTATAGCGGTGATTTTCAAGTTTATTTTTTTTTCATCGTTCGTGAAGGAAGATACAAAGCTGTGCCTAGTGTGTCTGTGCCTAGTGTGTCTGTGCCTAGTGTGTCTGTGCCTAGTGTGTCTGTGCCTAGTGTGTCTGTGCCTAGTGTGTCTGTGCCTAGTGTGTCTGTGCCTAGTGTGTCTGTGCCTAGTGTGTGTCTGTGCCTAGTGTGTGTCTGTGCCTAGTGTGTGTCTGTGCCTAGTGTGTGTCTGTGCCTAGTGTGTGTCTGTGCCTAGTGTGTGTCTGTGCCTAGTGTGTGTCTGTGCCTAGTGTGTGTCTGTGCCTAGTGTGTCTGTGCCTAGTGTGTCTGTGCCTAGTGTGTGTCTGTGCCTAGTGTGTGTCTGTGCCTAGTGTGTCTGTGCCTAGTGTGTCTGTGCCTAGTGTGTGTCTGTGCCTAGTGTGTGTCTGTGCCTAGTGTGTGTCTGTGCCTAGTGTGTGTCTGTGCCTAGTGTGTGTCTGTGCCTAGTGTGTGTCTGTGCCTAGTGTGTGTCTGCTGTGAGGAGGAGGAAGAGTGTTGGAGCCATGACTGAGCCTCGGGTGTTTAAGCCATGACCGAGCCTCGGGTGTTGGAGCCATGACTAAGCCTCGGGTGTTGGAGCCATGACTGAGCCTCAGGTGTTAGAGCCATGACTGAGCCTCAGGTGTTGGAGCCATGACTGAGCCTCGGGTGTTGGAGCTATGACTGAGCCTCGGGTGTTAGAGCCATGACTAAGCCTTGGGTGTTGGAGCTATGACTGAGCCTCGGGTGTTGGAGCCATGACTAAGCCTCGGGTGTTGGAGCTATGACTGAGCCTCGGGTGTTAGAGCCATGACTGAGCCTCAGGTGTTCGAGCCATGACTGAGCCTCGGGTGTTGGAGCCATGACTGAGCCTCGGGTGTTGGAGCTATGACTGAGCCTCGGGTGTTAGAGCCATGACTAAGCCTCGGGTGTTGGAGCTATGACTGAGCCTCGGGTGTTGGAGCCATGACTAAGCCTCGGGTGTTGGAGCTATGACTGAGCCTCGGGTGTTAGAGCCATGACTGAGCCTCAGGTGTTAGAGCCATGACTAAGCCTCGGGTGTTGGAGCCATGACTGAGCCTCGGGTGTTGGAGCCATGACTAAGCCTTGGGTGTTAGAGCCATGACTGAGCCTCAGGTGTTAGAGCCATGACTAAGCCTCGGGTGTTGGAGCCATGACTGAGCCTCGGGTGTTGGAGCCATGACTGAGCCTCGGGTGTTGGAGCCATGACTGAGCCTTGGGTGTTGGAGCCATGACTGAGCCTCGGGTGTTGGAGCCATGACTGAGCCTCGGGTGTTGGAGCCATGACTGAGCCTCGGTGTTGGAGCCATGACTGAGCCTCGGGTGTTGGAGCCATGACTGAGCCTCAGGTGTTGGAGCCATGACTGAGCCTCGGGTGTTGGAGCTATGACTGAGCCTCGGGTGTTGGAGCCATGACCGAGCCTCGGGTGTTGGAGCCATGACTGAGCCTCGGGTGTTGGAGCTATGACTGAGCCTCGGGTGTTAGAGCCATGACTGAGCCTCAGGTGTTAGAGCCATGACTAAGCCTCGGGTGTTGGAGCCATGACTGAGCCTCGGGTGTTGGAGCCATGACTAAGCCTTGGGTGTTAGAGCCATGACTGAGCCTCAGGTGTTAGAGCCATGACTAAGCCTCGGGTGTTGGAGCCATGACTGAGCCTCGGGTGTTGGAGCCATGACTGAGCCTCGGGTGTTGGAGCCATGACTGAGCCTCGGGTGTTGGAGCCATGACTGAGCCTCGGGTGTTGGAGCCATGACTGAGCCTCGGGTGTTGGAGCCATGACTGAGCCTCGGGTGTTGGAGCCATGACTGAGCCTCGGGTGTTGGAGCCATGACTGAGCCTTGGGTGTTGGAGCCATGACTGAGCCTTGGGTGTTGGAGCCATGACTGAGCCTTGGGTTGGAACTTATCACTACGTCTATGTTATCCTGCTGGGTAATTTACACATACTTTATTTACTATGTATCTTAACTGTACGATCCTAAAATTGTGTAACTGTAGTTATGTGTACACGTACTTAAATACTTACTGACTTACTTATATTATTTGTGTTTTATTAGTTAAAAAATACTTTTTCCATCTTGTGGTCTGAGTGTCTTGTGGTCTGAGTGTCTTTTGGTTTGAGTGTCTTGTGGTCTGAGTGTCTTGTGGTCTGAGTGTCTTGTGGTCTGAGTGTCTTTTGGTTTGAGTGTCTTGTGGTCTGAGTGTCTTGTGGTCTGAGTGTCTTGTGGTTTGAGTGTCTTGTGGTCTGAGTGTCTTGTGGTCTGAGTGTCTCATGGTCTGAGTGTCCTGTGGTCTGAGTGTCCTGTGGTCTGAGTGTCTTGTGGTCTTAGTGTCTTGTGGTCTGAGTGTCTTGTGGTCTGAGTGTCTTGTGGTCTGAGTGTCTTGTGGTCTGAGTGTCTTGTGGTCTGAGTGTCTTGTGGTCTGAGTGTCTTGTGGTCTGAGTGCCTTGTGGTCTGAGTGCCTTGTGGTCTGAGTGTCTTGTGGTCTGAGTGTCTTGTGGTCTTAGTGTCTTGTGGTCTGAGTGTCTTGTGGTCTGAGTGCCTTGTGGTCTGAGTGCCTTGTGGTCTGAGTGTCTTGTGGTCTGAGTGTCTTGTGGTCTTAGTGTCTTGTGGTCTGAGTGTCTTGTGGTCTGAGTGTCTTGTGGTCTGAGTGTCTTGTGGTCTGAGTGTCTTTTGGTTTGAGTGTCTTGTGGTCTGAGTGTCTTGTGGTCTGAGTGTCTTGTGGTCTGAGTGTCTTTTGGTTTGAGTGTCTTGTGGTCTGAGTGTCTTGTGGTCTGAGTGTCTTGTGGTTTGAGTGTCTTGTGGTCTGAGTGTCTTGTGGTCTGAGTGTCTCATGGTCTGAGTGTCTTGTGGTCTGAGTGTCCTCAGTGTTGATGCTGGGAAGACACCTGGGTGTCAGCTGAGTGACAGCTGGATGTCAGCTGGGTATCAGCTGAGTGATAACTGGGTGTCAGCTGAGTGACAGCTGGATGTCAGCTGGGTGTCAGCTGAGTGATAACTGGGTGTCAGCTGAGTGACAGCTGAATGTCAGCTGGGTGTCAGCTGAGTGACAGCTGGATGTCAGCTGGGTGTCAGCTGAGTGATAACTGGGTGTCAGCTGAGTGACAGCTGGATGTCAGCTGGGTATCAGCTGAGTGATAACTGGGTGTCAGCTGAGTGACAGCTGAATGTCAGCTGGGTGTCAGCTGAGTGTCAGGTGGGTGTTAGGTGGGTGTCAGCTGAATGTCAGGTGGATGTCAGGTGGGTGTCAGCTGAGTATGAGTTGGATGTCAACTGAGTATAAGTTGAGTATCAGCTGGATGTCAGCTGAGTATCAGCTTGGTGTTAGCTGGATGTCAGCTGGATGTCAGCTGTGCCTAGTGTGTCTGTGCCTAGTGTGTCTGTGCCTAGTGTGTCTGTGCCTAGTGTGTCTGTGCCTAGTGTGTCTGTGCCTAGTGTGTCTGTGCCTAGTGTGTCTGTGCCTAGTGTGTCTGTGCCTAGTGTGTGTCTGTGCCTAGTGTGTGTCTGTGCCTAGTGTGTGTCTGTGCCTAGTGTGTGTCTGTGCCTAGTGTGTGTCTGTGCCTAGTGTGTGTCTGTGCCTAGTGTGTGTCTGTGCCTAGTGTGTGTCTGTGCCTAGTGTGTCTGTGCCTAGTGTGTCTGTGCCTAGTGTGTGTCTGTGCCTAGTGTGTGTCTGTGCCTAGTGTGTCTGTGCCTAGTGTGTCTGTGCCTAGTGTGTGTCTGTGCCTAGTGTGTGTCTGTGCCTAGTGTGTGTCTGTGCCTAGTGTGTGTCTGTGCCTAGTGTGTGTCTGTGCCTAGTGTGTGTCTGTGCCTAGTGTGTGTCTGCTGTGAGGAGGAGGAAGAGTGTTGGAGCCATGACTGAGCCTCGGGTGTTTAAGCCATGACCGAGCCTCGGGTGTTGGAGCCATGACTAAGCCTCGGGTGTTGGAGCCATGACTGAGCCTCAGGTGTTAGAGCCATGACTGAGCCTCAGGTGTTGGAGCCATGACTGAGCCTCGGGTGTTGGAGCTATGACTGAGCCTCGGGTGTTAGAGCCATGACTAAGCCTCGGGTGTTGGAGCTATGACTGAGCCTCGGGTGTTGGAGCCATGACTAAGCCTCGGGTGTTGGAGCTATGACTGAGCCTCGGGTGTTAGAGCCATGACTGAGCCTCAGGTGTTAGAGCCATGACTAAGCCTCGGGTGTTGGAGCCATGACTGAGCCTCGGGTGTTGGAGCTATGACTGAGCCTCGGGTGTTAGAGCCATGACTAAGCCTCGGGTGTTGGAGCTATGACTGAGCCTCGGGTGTTGGAGCCATGACTAAGCCTCGGGTGTTGGAGCTATGACTGAGCCTCTGGTGTTAGAGCCATGACTGAGCCTCTGGTGTTAGAGCCATGACTTAGCCTCGGGTGTTGGAGCCATGACTGAGCCTCGGGTGTTGGAGCCATGACTAAGCCTTGGGTGTTAGAGCCATGACTGAGCCTCAGGTGTTAGAGCCATGACTAAGCCTCGGGTGTGAGCTGCTGCTGTGTGAGCCATGACTGAGCCTCGGGTGTTGGAGCCATGACTGAGCCTTCGGTGTTGGAGCCATGACTGAGCCTCGGGTGTTGGAGCCATGACTGAGCCTCGGGTGTTGGAGCCATGACTGAGCCTCGGGTGTTGGAGCCATGACTGAGCCTCGGGTGTTGGAGCCATGACTGAGCCTCGGGTGTTGGAGCCATGTGAGCTGGAGCTGCCTCGGTGTTGGAGCCATGACTGAGCCTCGGGTGTTGGAGCCATGACTGAGCCTCGGGTGTTGGAGCTATGACTGAGCCTCGGGTGTTGAGCCATGACTGAGCCTCAGGTGTTGGAGCCATGACTAAGCCTCGGGTGTTGGAGCCATGACTGAGCCTCAGGTGTTGGAGCCATGACTAAGCCTCGGGTGTTAGAGCCATGACTGAGCCTCAGGTGTTGGAGCCATGACTAAGCCTCGGGTGTTGGAGCCATGACTGAGCCTCGGTGTTGGAGCCATGACTGAGCCTCGGGTGTTGGAGCCATGACTGAGCCTCGGGTGTTGGAGCCATGACTGAGCCTCGGGTGTTGGAGCCATGACTGAGCCTCGGGTGTTGGAGCCATGACTGAGCCTCGGGTGTTGGAGCCATGACTGAGCCTCGGGTGTTGAGCCATGACTGAGCCTGGGTGTTGGAGCCATGACTGAGCCTTGGGTGTTGGAGCCATGACTGAGCCTTGGGTTGGAACTTATCACTACATCTATGTTATCCTGCTGGGTAATTTACAATACTTTATTACTATGTATCTTAACTGTACGATCCTAAAATTGTTAACTGTGGTATTGTACACGTACTTAAATACTTACTGACTTACTTATATTATTGTGTTTTATTAGTTAAAAAATACTTTTCCATCTTGTGGTCTAGTGTCTTGTGTCTGAGTGTCTTTTGTTTGAGGTCTTGTGGTCTGAGTGTCTTGTGGTCTGAGTGTCTTGTGGTCTGAGTGTCTTTGGTTTGAGTGTCTTGTGGTCTGAGTGTCTTGTGGTCTGAGTGTCTTTGGTTTGAGTGTCTTGTGGTCTGAGTGTCTTGTGGTCTGAGTGTCTCATGGTCTGAGTGTCCTGTGGTCTGAGTGTCCTGTGGTCTGAGTGTCTTGTGGTCTTAGTGTCTTGTGGTCTGAGTGTCTTGTGGTCTGAGTGTCTTGTGGTCTGAGTGTCTTGTGGTCTGAGTGTCTTGTGGTCTGAGTGTCTTGTGGTCTGAGTGTCTTGTGGTCTGAGTGCCTTGTGGTCTGAGTGCCTTGTGGTCTGAGTGTCTTGTGGTCTGAGTGTCTTGTGGTCTTAGTGTCTTGTGGTCTGAGTGTCTTGTGGTCTGAGTGCCTTGTGGTCTGAGTGCCTTGTGGTCTGAGTGTCTTGTGGTCTGAGTGTCTTGTGGTCTTAGTGTCTTGTGGTCTGAGTGTCTTGTGGTCTGAGTGTCTTGTGGTCTGAGTGTCTTGTGGTCTGAGTGTCTTTTGGTGTGAGTGTCTTGTGGTCTGAGTGTCTTGTGGTCTGAGTGTCTTGTGGTCTGAGTGTCTTTGGTTTGAGTGTCTTGTGGTCTGAGTGTCTTGTGGTCTGAGTGTCTTGTGGTTTGAGTGTCTTGTGGTCTGAGTGTCTTGTGGTCTGAGTGTCTCATGGTCTGAGTGTCCTGTGGTCTGAGTGTCCTGTGGTCTGAGTGTCTTGTGGTCTTAGTGTCTTGTGGTCTGAGTGTCTTGTGGTCTGAGTGTCTTGTGGTCTGAGTGTCTTGTGGTCTGAGTGTCTTGTGGTCTGAGTGTCTTGTGTCTGAGTGTCTTGTGGTCTGAGTGCCTTGTGGTCTGAGTGCCTTGTGGTCTGAGTGTCTTGTGGTCTGAGTGTCTTGTGGTCTGAGTGTCTTGTGGTCTGAGTGTCTTGTGGTCTGAGTGTCTTGTGGTCTGAGTGTCTTGTGGTCTGAGTGTCTTGTGGTCTGAGTGTCTTGTGGTCTGAGTGTCTTTATGGTCTGATTGTCTTTTGGTCTGAGTGTCTTGTGGTCTGAGTGTCTTGTGGTCTGAGTGTCTTGTGGTCTGAGTGTCTTGTGGTCTGAGTGTCTTGTGGTCTGAGTGTCTTGTGGTCTGAGTGTCTTGTGGTCTTAGTGTCCTGTGGTCTGAGTGTCTTGTGGTCTGAGTGTCTTGTGGTCTGAGTGTCTTGTGGTCTTAGTGTCCTGTGGTCTGAGTGTCTTGTGGTCTGAGTGTCTTGTGGTCTGAGTGTCTTGGGGTCTTAGTGTCCTGTGGTCTGAGTGTCCTGTGGTCTGAGTGTCTTGTGGTCTGAGTGTCTTGTGGTCTTAGTGTCGTGTGGTCTTAGTGTCCTGTGGTCTGAGTGTCTTGTGGTCTCAGTGTCTTGTGGTCTGAGTGTCTTGTGGTCTGAGTGTCTTGTGGTCTGAGTGTCTTGTGGTCTGAGTGTCTTGTGGTCTGAGTGTCCTCAGTGTTGATGCTGGGAAGACACCTGGGTGTCAGCTGAGTGACAGCTGGATGTCAGCTGGGTATCAGCTGAGTGATAACTGGGTGTCAGCTGAGTGACAGCTGGATGTCAGCTGGGTGTCAGCTGAGTGATAACTGGGTGTCAGCTGAGTGACAGCTGAATGTCAGCTGGGTGTCAGCTGAGTGACAGCTGGATGTCAGCTGGGTGTCAGCTGAGTGATAACTGGGTGTCAGCTGAGTGACAGCTGGATGTCAGCTGGGTATCAGCTGAGTGATAACTGGGTGTCAGCTGAGTGACAGCTGAATGTCAGCTGGGTGTCAGCTGAGTGTCAGGTGGGTGTTAGGTGGGTGTCAGCTGAATGTCAGGTGGATGTCAGGTGGGTGCCAGCTGAGTATGAGTTGGATGTCAACTGAGTATAAGTTGAGTATCAGCTGGATGTCAGCTGAGTATCAGCTTGGTGTTAGCTGGATGTCAGCTGAGTATCAGCTGGATGTCAGCTGGGTGTCAGCTGGGTGTCACAATACAGACAGCTTCCCCCACAGTTTGGGGGACCCAGGGAGGAACCACGCCCACCTGGGGAGGGGAAGACCCCCGCCCTCTCTCCACCCCTTCTGCTTCACCCCTCCCCTCCCCTCCCCTCCTCTGGTCAAGCGTCACTTCCCCACGGCGGGGGTGGGGGTGGGGGTAGTAGAGAGACGACCTTGGCATGCGTTGTGGCATGAGATGTCTGGCACTGTCAAGGTCTCTCTCTCTCTCTCTCTCTCTCTCTCTCTCTCTCTCTCTCTCTCTCTCTCTCTCTCTCTCTCTCTCTCTCTCTCTCTCTGTCTCTCTACTCTCTCTCTACTTGTGTAATTAGGTAACTTCAACATAATAATCACAAAATGAACTGAACCACTAACTCAACACAGATTGTATAAAAACATTTAATGTAACAACGTTTTGGTCTGTGTAGATCTTTATCTGGTTCTGCCTTTATACCTGCATATATATATATATATATATATATATATATATATATATATATATATATATATATATATATATATATATATATATATATATATATATATATATACAGCTGGGTACCCTCATATATCAAGTTTGAACTACTTTAAGACGTCAGTGGCACTGGGATGGCCCTGTAGTGGAGAATATAACCAACAATGCAGTAGAGTGTTTGGGCAAGCCAGAGCTTACCTCTTGGCAGTGAGAGCTCTTCATGCTGGGGATTTTCTTTTGGCTGTCCCCGATTTCTTCCTAGGTTCACGCTTCGACCCCTCACACTCTCCATATTGGTGTTGCTCTTCGCCTTGTCGTCCCTATCCTCACCTAGCACGTGCGCATCTGCGGCACTGGACTGACAGACCAGTGCCGCTACTATGGTCTTTCTTACCGCAGGCCGGAATGAAAGTTTGCAAGGCATGAATACTTTGGCTTCATCAAGAAAAGTATTGCAACTGCTTGATGCCCAGCAGTAAGGAAGCCGTTCCAACTATGCTGATAATAATGCAGTCGAAAGTCTCCAGGTGGAATTGACTTGAAAGCCTGGACAGATGACTAACAGGTGGTGCAGGACTCCAGCTGGCAAGCAGGTGGAGTGGGACTACACCTGCACATCCACTATGGTCGACGCTTAACCCCTGTTCAGCAAGAGTGAGGGAGGTGCAGCTGGAGTGAAGGAGGTGCAGCTGGAGTGAAGGAGGTGCAGCTGGAGTGAAGGAGGTGCAGCTGGAGTGAAGGATGCTGAGGCTGGAGTGAAGGAGGTGCAGCTGGAGTGAAGGAGGTGCAGCTGGAGTGAAGGAGGTGCAGCTGGAGTGAAGGAGATGCAGCTGGAGTGAAGGAGGTGCAGCTGGAGTGAAGGAGGTGCAGCTGGAGTGAAGGAGGTGCAGCTGGAGTGAAGGAGGTGCAGCTGGAGTGAAGGAGATGCAGCTCGAGTGAAGGAGGTGCAGCTGAAGTGAAGGAGATGCAGCTGAAGTGAAGGAGGTGCAGCTGGAGTGAAGGAGGTGCAGCTGGAGTGAAGGAGGTGCAGCTGGAGTGAAGGAGGTGCAGCTGAAGTGAAGGAGGTGCAGCTGAAGTGAAGGAGGTGCAGCTGAAGTGAAGGAGGTGCAGCTAGAGTGAAGGAGGTGCAGCTGGAGTGAAGGAGGTGCAGCTGGAGTGAAGGAGGTGCAGCTGGAGTGAAGGACTCTCTCATCGTCACAAGTTACCATAGTTTGAGAGACCCTCGACTCCTAGGTAGACCAAGTGGAGGGGCGAGCCTCCCCTTGATGGAGGGAGGGAGGAAGGAGGGAAGGGAGGGAGGTAGGGAAGGAGGGAAGGGAGGGAGGGAAGGAAGGAGGGGAGGGAGGGAGGGAAGGTTACACTCACTGTGATCTCAGGAACTGTTGTTGCAAGGATCAATACCCACAACTTTTGTAGTGGTAGACACAAAGACTCTCCCCTGCCTAGTACCTGCCTAGTACCCTCCTAGTACCTGTCTGTACCTGCTTAGTACTTGTTTGTCTTGGTGTACCACTATGTACCATCAGTACTGAGGCACTCAAGTGCTCACGCTCAAGAATGCTTTCAACTTAAACCCAATATTTGAATAGTCTCTAAAACAGCGAGAGACTCCATATTATCTGAAGGAGGAGCGCTGGGTTTCGAACCTGCATCCTTGCCTCTGCAGATCTACGTCTCTAAACACACACACAAACAAATGAGACGTCTGTTTTGTGAAGATATATCCACTCTAAAGGAAGGGTTTGGGATATTGACTGTTTGGATTGACATTGGTATTGTGTGAATGATGGTGAAAGTGTTTCTTTTTCGGGTCACAGCCGTCGTGTTGAAAAAAAAAATCTCCAGAGGATAGTAAGTCAACTTATTAATCCCCCTCTAGTATCTAACTTGTTTCTGGTTTTGTAACAATTTGTCGGAGTGTATTCTAGTCCAGTTATCCCTTAAATTAGGTGGGTTCTCAATAGCACTTTCAGAATACAACTCAATAAACACAGACCAACCAGATAAAAGTTGAGATCTTTAGTAACACTGGCGTCTTGGGGGTAATAATTAAACTTAATGTAACTTGAATAATTAAGGAGATAAGTTTCTACACAACTCTTGGAGTATGATTTGCTATAGTTGTATATCATAGTTATTGTGTACATATAATCACATAGTGTTAAGGGCACATTTGATAAGATACTTTAGTACTCTTAATATGTACTGTCTGGTACGTTGCTATGATGAGATGTACTCATAAGTACAAGAATAATATTGTGTGTTTGTGTATGTGCTCAGACTCACTTATCTTAGACTTAAAATGTGACTGACAAGAACAAGTCCCTAAAAAGCTAACTTCTGGGCCATCAAAGCAAACAGTTTGCTTGAACGATATGACACATTCGCCAAACAACAATAATGTTCGAAGCAGCGGAGACCAGCACAGCGTCGGGCAAGGAATCAAGGCGGAAAAACAACCCTAACTGGGGACCTTCAACAGATCCTACCCAAAAACGCTAAACTTCCTTATTACTGAAACTGAGTTTAGCGGTTCCAGTTTCCCGACTACGACAGTGCGTAGATACCAAAACAACATAGGTTGCAAATTGAACTCTGGACCAAAGATATAGTGTCTCCACGACACACCACCTCTCTGAAAACGTCAAATATCAGTCTAAATAATGATCTACGAGCAGTTCCACAGAGATATGAGATTTATGGCCCAGCTCACCATGGGAGACTACCAGTCTAAATAACCCGAGCTGGGGAAAACAGCGTTCTCCCAGAGTACAGATGGAGGGTGTTACCACCACCAGGAGTAGAGGGAGAAGCAGGACTGACAGATTCATCGTCAGGTGACTTGTACCAGCTTGAGCCTGACACTAACTGTGAAACAAGCGGCAGGTAGTTAGCAGCGTTGACAGCCAGTCAAAACTCTCCACCAACGAGCACAATGCCAGGTCTAGTTGCTAAAGCATACCTACATACATGAGCTAATAAAATAAGTTAAAAAATCATGTATAGTATGAAATTTTCGTTTTAGCTATTAATGAAAACATCAGCATAGTTGTTAGTGCATTGGTGTTATTGCATAGTTATTATTACATAGTTATTATTGCATGGTTATTATTGCATAGTTATTATTGCATAGTTATTATTACATAGGTATTGTTGCATAGTTATTATTATATAGTTATTATTACATAGTTATTATTGCATAGTTATTATTACATAGTTATTATTACATAGTTATTATTGCATAGTTATTATTGCATAGTTATTGTTGCATAGTTATTATTACATAGTTATTATTGCATGGTTATTATTGCATAGTTATTATTACATAGTTATTATTGCATAGTTATTATTGCATAGTTATTATTACATAGTTATTATTGCATAGTTATTATTGCATAGTTATTATTACATAGTTATTATTACATAGTTATTATTGCATAGTTATTATTGCATAGTTATTATTACATAGTTATTATTCCATAGTTATTATTCCATAGTTATTATTGCATAGTTATTATTGCATAGTTATTATTGCAGTTATTATTGCATAGTTATTATTACATAATTATTGTTGCATAGTTATTATTACGGTTATTATTACATAGTTAGTATTGCATAGTTATTATTACATAGTTATAATTGCATAGTTATTATTGCATAGTTATTATTGCATAGTTATTATTACATAGTTATTATTACATAGTTATTATTGCATAGTTATTATTACATAGTTATTGTTGCATAGTTATTATTGCATAGTTATTATTGCATAGTTATTATTGCATAGTTATTATTGCATAGTTATTATTGCATAGTTATTATTGCATAGTTATTATTACATAGTTATTATTACATAGTTATTGTTGCATAGTTATTATTACATAGTTATTATTACATAGTTACTTTTTCATAGTTATTATTGCATAGTTATTATTGCATAGTTATTATTACATAGTTATTGTTGCATAGTTATTATTACATAGTTATTATTACATAGGTATTATTACAAAGTTATTGTTACATAGTTATTATTACATAGTTATTATTGCATAGTTATTATTGCATAGTTATTATTACATAGTTATTATTGCATAGTTATTATTGCATAGTTATTATTGCATAGTTATTATTGCATAGTTATTATTGCATAGTTATTATTGCATAGTTATTATTACATAGTTATTATTACATAGTTATTGTTGCATAGTTATTATTACATAGTTATTATTACATAGTTATTACTACATAGTTATTATTGCATAGTTATTATTGCATAGTTATTATTACATAGTTATTATTACATAGTTATTGTTGCATAGTTATTATTACATAGTTATTATTGCATAGTTATTATTACATAGTTATTATTGCATATTTATTATTTCATAGTTATTATTACATAGTTATTATTGCATAGTTATTATTACATAGTTATTATTACATAGTTATTATTTCATAGTTATTATTACATAGTTATTATTGCATAGTTATTATTTCATAGTTATTATTACATAGTTATTATTACATAGTTATTGTTGCATAGTTATTATTGCATAGTTATTATTGCATAGTTATTATTTCATAGTTATTATTACATAGTTATTATTACATAGTTATTGTTGCATAGTTATTATTACATAGTTATTATTACATAGTTATTATTTCATAGTTATTATTACATAGTTATTATTGCATAGTTATTATTGCATAGTTATTATTGCATAGCTATTATTACATAGTTTTTTATTACATAGTTATTATTGCATAGTTATTATTACATAGTTTTTATTACATAGTTATTATTGCATAGTTGTTAGATCATAGTGCATAGTTATTATTTATTGATTATTGTCGTCATAATTATCTATAACCTTGGGAAGTCTGCATGTCTATAATTCATTTTTTTTCGCCTGGGGTCAAATTTAAACACGCAAGAAATTATACGCCTCTGACCTGGTTTTACTGACCCCATTTATCTATCTATATATCTATCTATCTATATATATATATATATATATATATATATATATATATATATATATATATATATATATATATATATATATATATATATATATATATATATATATACAGATAGTTATATAAGATGATATAAGTATCTGTGTATACATACTTGCTTCCCTCAATGTATACAAATCACAGTATATACACATAATATACATCTTAGACTATACACACATCAGCATACATGGCTCACTGCCTCTCATCCTTAATTAGATGGTAATTAATTACGCTCTATACTTTATAATTACCAGACTTAATTACATTCTATAATTGCCCTCCATACTTGCTCTATAATTACACTATAATTACCCTCTATAATTACTTTATAATCACTATAATTACTCTATAATAACCCTCTTTATAATTACTCTCTAAAATTACTATGTAATTGTCCATTATAATTTCTGTCAGTACCCTCTATAGTTTCTATATAATTACCCTTTATAATCATTAACATTAGCCTCTATAATTACACTCTATACTCTTTGTAATTACTGTTAGAAAATGCGACATCTGCGAATTATAGAGAACACTAGAAGGTCAACTTATTGATGCCTCCTCTAGCACCTAGCATGTTTCTAGTTTTGTTACATAGAGCATTCTAGTTCGGCTTTACAATTTAAAATCTAAATGCAAGTTGACATCCTTAATAATAAAGGTGTCTAGGAGGTAATAATCACAATTAATAGAGTTTTAATAATTAAGGAGATGAGTTTTTACACGTGGGTTGTAGTTAATGTTATTATATTTGTATTTATTTATTCTGTACTTTACAAATGGTAATTTAGGCATGTATGTACTCACCTAATTGTGGTTGCAGGGGTCGAGTTATAGCTCCTGGCCCCGCCTCTTCACTGGTCGCTACTAGGTCCACTCTCTCCCTGCTTCATGAGGTTTATCATACGTCTTATGTGTGTATGTATGTGTGTACTCACCTATTTGTGGTTGCAGGGGTCGATTCATAGCTCCTGGCCCCGCCTCTTCACTGATTGCTACTAGGTCCTCTCTCTCCCTGCTCCATGAGCTTTATCAAACCTAGTCTTAAAACTATGTATGGTTCCTGCCTCCACTATGTCGCTTTCTAAGCTATTCCACTTCCTGACAACTCTATGACTGAAGAAATACTTCCTAACATCCCTTTGACTCATAGGAGTCTTCAACTTCCAATTATGACCCCTTGTTTCTGTGTCCCCTCTCTGGAACATCTTGTCTCTGTCCACCTTATCTATTCCTCGCAGTATTTTATATGTCGTTATCATGTCTCCCCCAACCCTCTCACCCTTTAATTAGATGGTAATTAATTATTCTATACTTTATAATTACCAGATTAATTACATTCTATAATTCCCCTCCATTGTTTTTTAAAAATTCATATAATTATCTATAATTACTTTATAATCACTATAATTACTCTATAATAACCCTCTTTAAAATTATTTAAAAATTACTATGTAATTGCCATTATAATTTTTAAAAATTTTATAGTTTCTATATAATTCCTTTATAATTTAAATTTAGCTTATAATTACCCATACTTTTTGAAATTTACTGTTAGAAAATGCGAATCTGGAATTATAGAGAAACTAAAGGTCAACATTATGCCCCTCTGACCTAGCAGTTTTTTTTTGTTAAAAGAGCATTCTTTGGAAATTTAAAATCTAAAAGCGTTGCCCCTTTAATAAAGGTGTCTGGAGGTAAAATCACAATTAATAATTTTAAAATTAAAATGATTTTTCACGTGGGGTTTTAGTTAATGTTATTATATT
>WNWK01009717.1:0-74761 GCA_009830355.1 Cherax destructor
GTCGCCGCCTTGTTGAATCCTCCCTTATACACAACTTTCCCTGTATGAATCTTAGCCCTGGCTTTGTCTCTGTTGATGCTTTCCTCTCTCATTACATTGTTAAATGCTCTAAACTTCAGAACACCCGTGACTTAACCTGATTCCTTCCCTTCATCTCTTCCCCCTTCTCCTTTTCTCCTATGGGTTTTCCTTTTTCTTTTCTTTTGCCTTGTATTTTCCTTCATTTTATTCGCTTTTCTTCCTCTCGTACCACCCTTGCGGGCCGCTAGCCTCATTGCAGTGCTCCTTCCCATATGACTGTCTCCTCTACTACCATTACTACTACTACTACTTCCACTACTCCATCATTACCCCACTCTCTTGTACCCTCCCCTGTCTGCCTGCCTATAAATACCCTTCCTCTGTCTCTGTGTGTTAGTGTGACTTTGTAAATGGTCCAAGTCGGCCGAAACGTCGTCGTAAGCTCCTCCCTTTTATATGTGCGGTTGTGTGTGTATTGTTCCAGTCACGGATTGTGCCTTTTCTGTTATTTAGTAGTAAACATATTGGTAGCAGTAGTAAACATATTGGTAGCAGTAGTATACATATTGGTAGCAGTGGTAAACATGTTGGTAGCAGTGGTAAACATTGGTAGCAGTGGTAAACATGTTGGTAGCAGTGGTAAACATGTTGGTAGCAGTGGTAAACATATTGGTAGCAGTGGTAAACATTGGTACAGTGGTAAACATGTTGGTAGCAGTGGTAAACATGTTGGCAGCAGTGGTAAACATGTTGGTAGCAGTGAGTAAACAGTTGGTAGCAGTGTAAACATGTTGGTAGCAGTGGTAAACATGTTGGTAGCAGTGGTAAACATGTTGGTAGCATGGTAAACATTGGTAGCAGTGTAAACATGTTGGTAGCAGTTGTAAACATTGGTATCAGTGGTAAACATGTTAGTAGCAGTGGTAAACATGTTGGCAGCAGTGGTAAACATGTTGGTAGCAGTGGTAAACATGTTGGTAGCAGTGGTAAACATGTTGGTAGCAGTAGTAAACATGTTGGTAGCAGTGGTAAACATGTTGGTAGCAGTGGTAAACATGTTGGTAGCAGTGGTAAACATGTTGGTAGCATTGGTAAACATTGGTAGCAGTGGTAAACATGTTGGTAGCAGTGGTAAACATATTGGTAGCAGTGGTAAACATTGGTATCAGTGGTAAACATGTTGGTAGCAGTGGTAAACATGTTGGCAGCAGTGGTAAGCATGTTGGTAGCAGTGGTCAACATGTTGGTAGCAGTGGTAAACATGTTGGTAGCATTGGTAAACATTGGTAGCAGTGGTAAACATGTTGGTAGCAGTGGTAAACATATTGGTAGCAGTGGTAAACATTGGTATCAGTGGTAAACATGTTGGTAGCAGTGGTAAACATGTTGGCAGCAGTGGTAAGCATGTTGGTAGCAGTGGTAAACATGTTGGTAGCAGTAGTAAACATGTTGGTAGCAGTTGTAAACATGTTGGTAGCAGTGGTAAACATGTTGGTAGCAGTGGTAAACATGTTGGTAGCAGTGGTAAACATTGGTAGCAGTGGTAAACGTGTTGGTAGCAGTGGTAAACATGTTGGTAGCAGTGGTAAACATTGGTAGCAGTGGTAAACATGTTGGTAGCAGTGGTAAACATGTTTGTAACAGTGGTAAACTTTGGTAGCAGTGGTAAACATGTTGGTAGCAGTGGTAAACATATTGGTAGCAGTGGTAAACATGTTGGTAGCAGTGGTAAACATGTTGGTAGCAGTGGTAAACATGTTGGTAGCAGTGGTAAACATATTGTTAGCAGTGGTAAACATTTGTAGCAGTGGTAAACATGTTGGTAGCAGTGGTAAACATGTTGGTAGCAGTGGTAAACATGTTGGTAGCAGTGGTAAACATATTGGTAGCAGTGGTAAACATGCTGGTAGCAGTGGTAAACATGTTGGTAGCAGTGGTAAACATTTTGGTAGCAGTGGTAAACATTGGTAGTAGTGGTAAACATTGGTAGCAGTGGCAAGCATGTTGGTAGCAGTGGTAAACATGTTGATAGCAGTGGTAAACATGTTGGTAGCAGTGGTAAACATGTTGGTAGCATTGGTAAACATTGGTAGCAGTGGTAAACATGTTGGTAGCAGTGGTAAACATGTTGGCAGCAGTGGTAAGCATGTTGGTAGCAGTGGTAAACATGTTGGTAGCAGTAGTAAACATGTTGGTAGCAGTTGTAAACATGTTGGTAGCAGTGGTAAACATGTTGGTAGCAGTGGTAAACATGTTGGTAGCAGTGGTAAACATTGGTAGCAGTGGTAAACATGTTGGTAGCAGTGGTAAACATGTTGGTAGCAGTGGTAAACATTGGTAGCAGTGGTAAACATGTTGGTAGCAGTGGTAAACTTTGGTAGCAGTGGTAAACATGTTGGTAGTAGTGGTAAACATATTGGTAGCAGTGGTAAACATGTTGGTAGCAGTGGTAAACATGTTGGTAGCAGTAGTAAACATACACACACAACCCGCACATATAAAAGAGAGGAGCTTACGACAAGCTTACCGCAAGCCTATGCACAGTGGCATGTACATTCATTACTTCTCTTATCATGCCTCCTCTGTCAAGAAGAGTGTTCTTATCTCCCTCTTTCTCCGTGCTCTCCGCATTTGTGATCCTGAGATCCTTGAAGCAGAAATTTCCACTCTTTATAATTCATTTTCCCGCCTGGGCTACCCTTCCCATTTCATAGACTCTGCTTTCTCTCGTGCCAAACGGACTTTCTTCTCTCCTAAACCCTCTACTCCTGAAAACTCTCCAGTCCTCTGCCTTCCCTACATCTCTGGTCTCTCTAATCTCAGCAACTCTCTCCGTTCCTTAGACATCAAACTTACCTTTCGTCAGACTAACACTCTTCGCACTAATCTAGTTCATACCTCCCCTCCCTCCACAGATTCTCCTGGTGTCTACTCTATTTCTTGCTCCTCCTGTCCTCTTCAGTACTTCGGAGAAACTGGCCGATCTCTTTCTGACAGACTCAGGGAGCACAAAAATAGTGTTAGGCTTGCCGACACTAATAATGCTCTTTTCTGTCATGTCAGAGATCACAGTCATCCTATTGATTGGTCTTCTGCTAAAACTGTCTACCCTACGTCCAACTTTCATAGTCGCCGCCTTGTTGAATCCTCCCTTATACACAACTTTCCCTGTATGAATCTTAGCCCTGGCTTTGTCTCTGTTGATGCTTTCCTCTCTCATTACATTGTTAAATGCTCTAAACTTCAGAACACCCGTGACTTAACCTGATTCCTTCCCCTTTCATCTCTTCCCCCTTCTCCTTTTCTCCTATGGGTTTTCCTTTTTTCTTTTCTTTTGCCTTGTATTTTCCTTCATTTTATTCGCTTTTCTTCCCTCTCGTACCACCCTTGCGGGCCGCTAGCCTCATTGCAGTGCTCCTTCCCATATGACTGTCTCCTCTACTACCATTACTACTACTACTACTTCCACTACTCCATTACCCCACTCTCTTGTACCCTCCCCTGTCTGCCTGCCTATAAATACCCTTCCTCTGTCTCTGTGTGTTAGTGTGACTTTGTAAATGGTCCAAGTCGGGCCGAAACGTCGTCGTAAGCTCCTCCCTTTTATATGTGCGGGTTGTGTGTGTATTGTTCCAGTCACGGTATTGTGCCTTTTCTGTTATTTAGTAGTAAACATATTGGTAGCAGTAGTAAACATATTGGTAGCAGTAGTATACATATTGGTAGCAGTGGTAAACATGTTGGTAGCAGTGGTAAACATTGGTAGCAGTGGTAAACATGTTGGTAGCAGTGGTAAACATGTTGGTAGCAGTGGTAAACATATTGGTAGCAGTGGTAAACATTGGTATCAGTGGTAAACATGTTGGTAGCAGTGGTAAACATGTTGGCAGCAGTGGTAAACATGTTGGTAGCAGTAGTAAACATGTTGGTAGCAGTTGTAAACATGTTGGTAGCAGTGGTAAACATGTTGGTAGCAGTTGTAAACATGTTGGTAGCATTGGTAAACATTGGTAGCAGTGGTAAACATGTTGGTAGCAGTTGTAAACATTGGTATCAGTGGTAAACATGTTAGTAGCAGTGGTAAACATGTTGGCAGCAGTGGTAAACATGTTGGTAGCAGTGGTAAACATGTTGGTAGCAGTGGTAAACATGTTGGTAGCAGTAGTAAACATGTTGGTAGCAGTTGTAAACATGTTGGTAGCAGTGGTAAACATGTTGGTAGCAGTGGTAAACATGTTGGTAGCAGTGGTAAACATGTTGGTAGCAGTGGTAAACATGTTGGTAGCAGTGGTAAACATGTTGGTAGCAGTGGTAAACATTGGTAGCAGTGGTAAACATGTTGGTAGCAGTGGTAAACATGTTGGTAGCAGTGGTAAACTTTGGTAGCAGTGGTAAACATGTTGGTAGCTGTGGTAAACATATTGGTAGCAGTGGTAAACATGTTGGTAGCAGTGGTAAACATGTTGGTAGCAGTAGTAAACATATTGGTAGCAGTAGTAAACATATTGGTAGCAGTAGTATACATATTGGTAGCAGTGGTAAACATGTTGGTAGCAGTGGTAAACATATTGGTAGCAGTGGTAAACATATTGGTAGCAGTGGTAAACATATTGGTAGCAGTAGTAAACATATTGGTAGCAGTGGTAAGTATATTGGTAGCAGTAGTAAACATATTGGAAGCAGTGGTAAGCATATTGGTAGCAGTGGTAAACATGTTGGTAGCAGTGGTAAACATATTGGTAGCAGTAGTAAACATGTTGGTAGCAGTAGTAAACATTTTGGTAGCAGTAAACATGTTGGTAGCAGGGTAAACATGTTGGTAGCAGTAGTAAACATTTTGGTAGCAGTGGTAAACATATTGGTAGCAATAGTAAACATATTGGTAGCAGTAGTAAACATATTGGTAGCAGTAGTAAACATATTGGTAGCAGTGGTAAGTATATTGGTAGCAGTAGTAAACATATTGGAAGCAGTGGTAAGCATATTGGTAGCAGTGGTAAACATGGCATCAGCTTGTGAAGTCAATATTACATACCTTGTTCTAATGCTTTCCTTGCAAATTATAATTCAATTCATACACTATAGCTATCAAAACATTACCTCAGATTAAATACATTTGTAACTACTAACATCTCTCATATATTTTCAAAACCTATAAATGCACCCAAGTGCTGCTTCCCTCTATATAAGTGTCTATATAATTGTTCTTCACTTATGTATTTCAGTGTTTACACATCATCTGCATATTCCCTTACCTTTCAAATTTCACACACTTCTTTGTTACTCATATTTTGTCTTTTCCTTCGCTCCAACATCATAATTCAGACACTTTACCTGGTATAGTCAACCGGCTTATTATATTATAATTATTACTTTATTTTTTTCCCTTTTCTTCTTTCATAAGCTTTATGAACAAGACCATCAACTATTCCTATACCTTATTTCTAAACTTCAATCTTATATCATTCTAGATTTTAATTTTTTAACCTAATTATTGCATCATTCATTTCCTTTGTACTTCCTTTATATTTACAGCATTCTTATTCTGAATTTTTCATATTCTCGTTTATTCTCACTCCTTTCATATTCACATTCATTAGATACACTTCCAACTTCCTCATTTCTTCTTGCCTCTTTCATACTGAATTCCCTAATAATCACTTTATTCATTCTCAGTTCCTTCATACGCAATCCCTTCACTATCGCTCCTTCCACTCCTTGTCTTCATATTCACTTCCTCCTTCACTATCGCTCCTTCCACTCCTTGTCTTCATATTCACTTCCTCCTTCACTCTGTCTTCCGCTGCAACATTCCTCACTGATCTCATTTTAACTTCTCCCAAGAATCAACTTCCGCCAGCAATTCATCATCTTCATTCAACATTTCCTCTTGTCCCACACATTTCATGGCGTACTGAAAAAAATGTCCTAATTCATTTTGCGATAAATGTTAATATTCGTACATGAGGGTTCATCACAACATGGTATCAGAGACATTAACAACAGAGTCGTACTGGCCAGGTTGTAGCAACAATCTCTAAAATTATTTTTTGCTATATAATCGCTTCTCCATGTTGTTTTCATCCCCGTAAAAATGCAATAATACATACTACATTTTTCATGATGTGGACCATTAGATTAAGAATCGGGCAATTATTGACACACAATACAACGTTCACACATGCGATTATTCTGCTACATAACCAAAAAAATGTAATAGATACATACTGTGACATAAGCAGGACTAAAATTTTCATTGAATAACGATATGTGTGTGTCTTGGTGTAAGTTTATGGGTGTCTTGGTGTACGTTCATGGCTGTCTTGGAGGGTGTAATTACAGGACTCAGATTTCTGTGTGTCTCCAGTAATTCCTCCACCCAGAAAGTCTTGACCGTAGTTAGAAAAGATATAATTCCAATCCAGCAAGGTGGCCTGGCACCTCGGGAAGGTGGGGAAGGCGAGACATCCAGTAGATACACTGATGACTTCCTGGACACAAGATCCTGGGGAAGATTAATGTAGAAAACTAGAAGTGAGGATACTGACACACACACACACACACACACACTACAGGAGTGTATATATGCAGGCAAATGTAGATGGTATATAGTGTCCCAAGGTTTAAAAAAAAAAAGGTGTGATGGAAGGTGGTTTAGATTAAAGCTATTTCTTTGATAAGTGATGTAACAAATTTCAAAAAAGTCGTTAGAGAAAAGAAAAGTGGGTTCAACATAATGACTGGTAAACAATTTGAATTTCTATCTAGAAAATCCTATAATTATAATCTGTAAAGTTATTATAGGAGAAACTGTTGAATTAAGAAAAATTTGAAGGACTATCAAAAAACCTTTGCTAGTGCTATAAGTGATATAAAGATGACTGGGTTATATGCAGTAATACCACAGATATATGTGTTACTCTCATACATAGTAACACTAGACATACATAGTAACACTAGACATACATAGTAACACTAGACATACATAGTAACACTAGACATACATAGTAACACTAGACATACATAGTAACACTAAACATGCAAAGATCACAATGTTATGAAACTTAGTAAAAATAGAAAAGCAAATATCACGCTTTTATAATAGTAATATCAACAATACAAAGACAACGCTGCTATGCATAGCAATATCAAAGTTATAAATGTTACTCTAATACATAATAACACTGGTGATACGAAGATCGCAATGCTTAACACAATAACACCAAAAATAGATACAGAGATAAGGAAGTTACACATAGAAACATACAAAGATCACACATTTATATGCATGAAAATGCAGAAAATCTCAAATTAGAACATATAAAGCTATGACATTTAAATATACGAATTAAAAAAACAATAAGTGTCTTCTTCATGGTAGTTGAGGCAGAGGAGTTCTTCTCTTCTGGCTGGACTATGGTTCTAGCCTGCCCGGGCGGATGTATTTACTGGGCGCAGATTTATTTCTGTGTCCTTCCCTGTAATTACGTCTGCTTGTATATATGATAGTTCAACACTTGTGTTGTAATATCATATATGGGCAGTGCTTCATGGGGTTGCCGCATTTGAAGAGTTAAGTTCCTCTCTGAGGAAATGCTGTGTTTGGGGTTCACAGCTCTCAACGTCCCCCTCAAATGATCCAGTTTAATTCCTTTTTTCCCTTTTATTATATGATAATATTTTGCGAAATTAGTGGAAGTACAGAACATATTTTCACACATTGTCAAGGAGTGCAAACACTGACTGATCGAATCCTGGTAACATTAAAAGTAAGTTTGTTTTGAAAAGTGTCTTTTAAATTGTACTCTGGATTGCCTTTTTTCATACTTATAACGAGAGAGCACACTATTACTGAGACCTGATGTGTTGTAGTTAATAATTCAACATTCACTTTGTTGAACCACTTAAGAACACTTAATTAACTACACGTCCACTTAGAAATAACTGATGTCCCTCTGCTCCATCATCGGAGGAATCACCGAGGCAGACCCAATAAAATTCCGCTGTAAACGAGATAATCTGTGCACAGATTATCAAAAAAATAAAGGCAACACAGCTGGAGCAATCAGAATAATCACAAGTGAAGACACAGTTACTGCCAAAGATGAGGCCACAGCTCAAGCACTAAGAGGAAGCACTCAACCAGGAAGACCAGCGTCACTAACAACCCTAATGATGATCCCATCTCTGGACAGTTAAATTTCCCAGAATCAGAAGTTTATAAAGCGACAGTGTCATTTCCAGGAGGATCAGCAGGAGGCTACACTGGAATACGACCACAACAGATCTGTTTGTGACTCGATAAAGCCCACTGCGTGGGCGAAACGTTGTCAATAAAGGATCACATTATACTTCTTATGTATTTATTTTTCCATTGTGTCGGTATTTTATACCATTTATTTCCACTCATCAACTACCCTATTTCCAAACCAATACTTTCCTATATCCTTTCTAAATCTAAACTTATTTAATTTGAATCCATTATTGCGGATTCTGTCTTGGAGAGATATCCTCAAGACCTTATTAACGAAAAGAATATATATAATTGATTTGAAGCAATATTAAATAAATTTAAACTGACTTATGCAATACAGAGAAGAATTTATCTTAAAAAATAAGCTAATTTAAGTTAGGTTAGGTGAGCGTTCCAAGTTAGGTTTGGTCCAAAAAATTAAATATTTTGTTATTGTCAATTAAAAAATATTTATATTAATATATTAAATTTTTTTGGAAAAATCCAATTTCTAATGGAGTTCGGCCTATTCGGCAAAGTTCTGATTATACGCTGGTCAACAATTTTTGAAAAGTTGTATGCTTCTTAAATGAGATTATTTAATTCCTATGTATGTTCATGTCCTGAATCCAAATATCACCTTGAAAAATGCTTATTGGCTATAGGTTTAAAGACATGTAATATTTGATTATTTTATTATAACGTACAATATGTGTCAGTATGTTTTAAACTCTAATCCGTACCTACTCTACCTTTTTGCTTGAGGCTTATAGTGGGCTGAAGAATCATCTCTTGTCAATGTCCAGCAATAGTCTGCAAGCATTCTTGTGCTCCATTTGTCCTGGTACCATTTTTCCATGGTTAAAATATCTTGGTGAAACCTTTAACCATATTCGTCACTAACTGCCCCACAGTTCGCTGGATAAAAGTCTAAATGTGAGTCCAAAAAGTGGATTTTAAGTGACATGTTACATCCCATGTTCTTGTAAGCCTTGATGAGGTTTTCCAACAATTCTTCATAGTTGTCTTCCCTTCTGTTTCTGAGAAATCCCTTCACACTAACTTGAATGCTTCCCAAGCAGCTTTCTCTTCCCCATGAAGGTCTGATTCAAAGTCACCATCTTTAAGAAGCTCTCGAATCTGAGGACCATTGAAGACTCCTCTCTTATCTTAGCGTCGCTCAGTGAGGGAATTTTGATGTTAAATACTTAATCCCTACCGGATTTGTCCATAGCTTTTACAACTTTTCATGAGTCCAAGTTTTTGTTAGTGGTGGTAGCAACATTTTGTTTGGTTCAATGAGAGGTGGATGTTGAACATTGTTCATCCCAGACTCCAATGATTGACGAGGTGGCCAGTCTCTCCTGATTTAGTGGCAACCTCTTGCACGCTGTCCCATTCACATAGAAAGCAGCAGTACTTGGTGTATCCGCCCTGCAAGACCATCACAAGAACAACAACCTTTAAGTCACTACAGTGCTGCCATTGATGTTCATCATATTTCATGCATTGCAACATATGCTTTATATTCTCATAAGTTTCTTTCATGTGGTACATAGCTCACAGGAACTGATGGTTTACTATTGTCGTTATGCAGCAAGACAACTTTCAAACTCGTTTTTGACGAATCTTTGAACAGCCTCCAGTGACTGTGTTCGTAGTCGATGCCAAGAGCTTCCATCACACCATTAATATTGTTGCAGCCACTAAATCACCTTCCATTACGAAGAAATCGTTGAACTGCTGCTGACGGTCACGAAATTTTGAAATCTTCACATCAGCTGCTGGGAGATTCCACTGTTGAAAAAGAGAGCCTAGCAGCTCTGCTTATTTTTGGGTAGTTGCAGATCCCTGACAAGGTCATGGAGTTCCCCTTTTGTTATGAGATGTGACCTAGAGAAGTGTGCTTCATCAAAGTTTCGGTCACTGTGTAATCCAGCAGTGTCATCCTTCTCTTGCTCCTCCTCACCACTTTCATCAGACTCGAAGGACACCCAAGTTGGTGCATCAGGAACAGGTAGACCTCCATGTGGAACTGGGCGAATAGCTCAATGGAATTCTTATTCAAAGACCCTTTTGTACTTAAAAAGCCCTTTTCTACTGGTAACCCCGCAAGGTTAGTAGCACAATTGTTGCAACATGTGTGTGGAGCCCAGTTCTTACCCTGGTCAAAAATCTTGCATCAGAAATATAGGTGATATGCCTTTCTAACCATAGCAGTTATACGGTGCTTCTGTGATACAAAGCTCACCTCACCACAAATGTAGCAGAAGTTGTCTGCACTGGTCACACAAGTACGAGACATCTGGAAGAAGATAACAACAAACAATTAGAAGATAAACAGAAAATTTATACATTAATTTATCATTATAATACAGAACATGACAGTTAAATAGAAGTATTTATATCATCCAGTAGGAAAATAAAATTAATATAATGTCTCACATGCATATCAATAACTTGCTCAGTGAATATTTATTATAAGTTTAAAAAGTGTTTGGGTAAGAAAAATCACCAACCTTTCACCTCAAAATATAAACTTGGAGAGCACAACCACCTTGTATGACTGCTGGAAAAAAATAATGAAGGTCAGTTTAGGAAAAACCTGATGAGTGTTGTAGAAACCCCCAACCCGCCACAAGCCTGTTGACAACTTGTTGTGACACCCCGTAGGTCTATGATTGAAAAGTAGACCTCAACCAAGCAATTTTTTAACCATGAGTTATTCTATTAAAATCCCGTCACCTAAAAATAGTTGGAAATTGTTACTCTGGTCTGGGAAGCATTTTGGTTGTTGACCAGTGTTACCTCAAACTCCTCCTCTTCTAACCCCTTTTCTGCTTTGTACTGGAGTGATGAAGCCACTGTGTGGCAAGGTATAGTGGAGGAACAGAAATCAGCAGGAAGAGAAAAGAGAAGGAAGATTTTCTAAGCATATATTACACAAATAGTCATAGTGCGAGAAATAAGATGGACGAATTGAGATTAGTTGGTAGTACAGGTAACATTCATGTTTTTGCCATAACTGAGACGTGGCTCAATATGAAAAATCGTGACATGCCAGATGAATGTCACATTCAGGGTTTTAAATTGTTTCAAGTAGACAGAAGTATCGGGAAGGGGGGTGGGGTGGCACTATGTCCGTGATCGTTTAAATTGTTGCATAAAAACTGGTATAAAGTCTGAAATAACACATACAGAGTCTGTCTGGATAGAATTTTCAGAGGGGTGTGAAAAACTGATTTTAGGTGTGATATATCGTCCTCCAAACTTAGATAGGGAACGTAGTAATTCTAGGGGACTTTAACTTTAGTCAGATTGATTGGAATTTCTTGACAGGTAATTTAGAATCTAAAGACTTTTTAAAAGTAGTTCAGGATTGTTTTTTAAAGCAGTTTGTGACAGAACCTATAAGGGTAAATAACATACTTGACTGGCAAACAAGGAAACCCTTGTTAATAATTTAGAAATTACAGAGGAACTCGGCACAAATGACCACAAATAAATTATCTTTAGCATTGAATGGATGTATGATAGTTGGGATAATTCAGTAACAGTCCCAGATTTTCGCTTATCAGATTACAATGGGCTTAGAGAACACTTATCATCTGTGGACTGGGGTAACGTAGAGAACTATCAAAATGACATCTATCGTCAACGTATCCTAGTCATGGAAAAATAAACACATAAGCAGTATAATGTGATCCTTTATTGATAACGTTTCGCCCACGCAGTGGGCTTTATCGAGTCACAAACAGATCTACCTGGATAAAAGATACATGAGTATTTATAGGATTGTCAGGTGGAAAATGCTGCATGTGGCAGTCTTCAAAGTAGGGTGATAGTTTAAAACCTATTGCCAAAAAACTTCTTCATCGCTATCCCACATAGAACTTAAGAATGGAACACTGCGGAAGGTCTACACATATACTTGTCCAATCTGTTTTTAAGTTACCCAAGGTTTTAAACAATCACTCTACTTTGAAGACTGTCACATGCAGCATTCTCCACCTTTCCATCATATCCTAGTCATATCATATATTGTGGGATGAATTTATCTTCTTACTTCCTTTAGATATCCCATGTATAGGATGACCTTGACTACACTTAGGCGTGAACCAACGTCAAAAACTGCTTATACAGTTTTCCAAAGAAAAAAAGTTGCATGTATACACAATTCAATGGCATTAAGGAAATCATGAGCTAGCAGCGTTAAGTTGAGTTCATCACGAATTGAGCGTTGGGCATCTTGAGGGAACCACGGAAGTCACGACGGAACTAACTTATCTCTTATCTGTTCTGACTTCTTATTTCTTATCTGTTCTGAGACTCTATATCTGTTCTTTCTGGAACTGACTCGGTCTCAGAGGTTGTTTCTGCATGCTAAGTAGGAAGTTAGCTCAGTATTTGCCTAGCTCTGTAAATTTATCCAATTTATAAAAGGATTGTAACTGCTAGCTTACACCAGTTGTCCCTGCTAGCTTACACCAGTTGTCCCTGCTGGCTTACACCAGTTGTCCCTGCTGGCTTACACCAGTTGTCCCTGCTGGCTTACACCAGTTGTCCCTGCTTGCTTACACCAGTCGTCCCTGCTTGCTTACACCAGTCGTCCCTGCTAGCTTACACCAGGTGTCCCTGCTAGCTTACACCAGTTGTCCCTGCTAGCTTACACCACTTGTCCCTGCTAGCTTACACCACTTGTCCCTGCTAGCTTACACCACTTGTCCCTGCTAGCTTACACCATTGTCCTGCTAGCTTACACCACTTGTCCCTGCTAGCTTACACCACTTGTCCCTGCTAGCTTACACCACTTGTCCCTGCTAGCTTACACCACTTGTCCCTGCTAGCTTACACCACTTGTCCCCGCTAGCTTACACCACTTGTCCTGCTAGCTTACACCACTTGTCCCTGCTAGCTTACACAAGTCGTCCTGCTAGCTTACACCAGTCGTCCCTGCTAGCTTACACCACTTGTCCTGCTAGCTTACACCACTTGTCCCTGCTAGCTTACACCACTTGTCCTGCTAGCTTACACCAGTTGTCCCTGCTAGCTTACACCACTTGTCCCTGCTGGCTTACACCAGTGTCCTGCTAGCTTACACCAGTTGTCCCTGCTGGCTTACACCAGTTGTCCCTGCTAGCTTACACCATTGTCCCTGCTAGCTTACACCACTTGTCCCTGCTAGCTTACACCATTGTCCTGCTAGCTTACACCATTGTCCTGCTAGCTTACACCAGTTGTCCCTGCTGGCTTACACCATTGTCCCTGCTAGCTTACACCATTGTCCCTGCTGCTTACACCAGTTGTCCTGCTGGCTTACACCAGTTGTCCCTGCTGGCTTACACCAGTTGTCCTGCTGCTTACACCAGTTGTCCCTGCTGCTTACACCAGTTGTCCCTGCTAGCTTACACCAGGTGTCCTGCTAGCTTACACCAGTTGTCCCTGCTAGCTTACACCATTGTCCCTGCTAGCTTACACCACTTGTCCTGCTAGCTTACACCACTTGTCCCTGCTAGCTTACACCACTTGTCCCTGCTAGCTTACACCACTTGTCCTGCTAGCTTACACCACTTGTCCTGCTAGCTTACACCACTTGTCCTGCTAGCTTACACCACTTGTCCCTGCTAGCTTACACCACTTGTCCCTGCTAGCTTACACCACTTGTCCTGCTAGCTTACACCACTTGTCCCTGCTAGCTTACACCACTTGTCCCTGCTAGCTTACACCATTGTCCCTGCTAGCTTACACCACTTGTCCTGCTAGCTTACACCACTTGTCCCTGCTAGCTTACACCAGTTGTCCCTGCTAGCTTACACCACTTGTCCCTGCTAGCTTACACCACTTGTCCTCTAGCTTACACCATTGTCCCTGCTAGCTTACACCACTTGTCCCTGCTAGCTTACACCACTTGTCCCTGCTAGCTTACACCATTGCCCCTGCTAGCTTAAACCACTTGTCCCTGCTAGCTTACACCACTTGTCCCTGATAGCTTACACCACTTGTCCCTGCTAGCTTACACCAGCTTGTCCCTGCTAGCTTACACCATTGTCCTGCTAGCTTACACCACTTGTCCCTGCTAGCTTACACCACTTGCCCCTGCTAGCTTACACCACTTGTCCCTGCAGCTTACACCACTTGTCCCTGCTAGCTTACACCATTGTCCCTACTTACATGTCCTGTAGCTTACACCACTTGTCCCTGCTAGCTTACACCACTTGTCCCTGCTAGCTTACACCACTTGTCCCTGCTAGCTTACACCACTTGTCCTGCTGCTTACACCAGTTGACCCTGCTAGCTTACACCACTTGTCCCTGCTAGCTTACACCACTTGTCCCTGCTAGCTTACACCACTTGTCCCTGCTAGCTTACACCACTTGTCCCTGCTAGCTTACACCACTTGTCCCTGCTAGCTTACACCACTTGTCCCTGCTAGCTTACACCACTTGTCCCTGCTAGCTTACACCATTGTCCCTGCTAGCTTACACCACTTGTCCCTGCTAGCTTACACCACTTGTCCCTGCTAGCTTACACCACTTGTCCCTGCTAGCTTACACCAGTTGTCCCTGCTAGCTTACACCAGTTGTCCCTGCTAGCTTACACCAGTTGTCCCTGCTAGCTTACACCACTTGTCCCTGCTAGCTTACACCAGTTGTCCCTGCTAGCTTACACCACTTGTCCCTGCTAGCTTACACCACTTGTCCCTGCTAGCTTACACCACTTGTCCTGCTAGCTTACACCAGTTGTCCCTGCTAGCTTACACCACTTGTCCCTGCTAGCTTACACCATTGTCCCTGCTAGCTTACACCACTTGTCCTGCTAGCTTACACCATTGTCCCTGCTAGCTTACACCAGTTGTCCTGCTAGCTTACACCATTGTCCCTGCTAGCTTACACCACTTGTCCCTGCTAGCTTACACCACTTGTCCCTGCTAGCTTACACCACTTGTCCCTGCTAGCTTACACCACTTGTCCCTGCTAGCTTACACCACTTGTCCCTGCTAGCTTACACCACTTGTCCCTGCTAGCTTACACCACTTGTCCCTGCTATCTTACACCACTTGTCCCTGCTAGCTTACACCACTTGTCCCTGCTAGCTTACACCACTTGTCCCTGCTAGCTTACACCACTTGTCCCTGCTAGTTTAACAGTAAATTAGTGTCTGGGGAATTGGTGTCAAGCGGCTTGCATCGTGGCAGGTGGTCGTTTGTCTGGGAGAATGTTGGATTATTATTATTAATGTTATTTACTATTATTACTATTATCATCTTAATCTTATATTAATGGAGAAGCGCTGAACGTATAGGGGTCATACAACTTATGTGAAATACAAGGTTAGATCCAAGAAAAAAAGAGCACAGCACAAATTCCATGTATTAAGAATCCTTGGCTGGTATCAAGGCTCTTCTCTTCTCACGTGACTTAGTAACTAAGCTACGATAACGACACTTTTCCTGTAAATTTAACTCTGTTGTAAAAAAGTTATTATTTAATATCTTACGAACTTCATCGCTTTACAATCTTCAAAATGAGAATAATCATATTTGACAGATCAATTTCTTCAGATTATAACTAAATAAGAAATTTAAAATGTGTTATGATCTGCCGCAGATGGTCTGTGGATATTTTCTAGCATCCTTAATTAAACGACTTAAAAATATGCATATTGTGAAGAGCTTTCATACAGAATGAGGTATGAGGACGCTGGTATCACATCACAGTAATGTGAATAACCTGAGAGACTCCATCATATAGAGGCGAGAACTTATAGTTTGTAAATATACGCTCTAAACACTAGTGAAAAAATTGGTAGATTACTAGTAAATTCTTGCAAATTTATTGCAACATTTATTTTAAGATTCCTGGAGAGGATTTGTCTTAATAGACAGGCACCTGGACTCAGTACCTGATCAGCCGGGCTGTGGTTCGTACGTCGGTTTACGTGCGGCCAACAGTAACAGCCGGGTTGATTAGGCCTTGATCCACCATGAGGCTTAGTCACAGACCGGGCCGCGGGGGCGTTGACCCCAGAAACCCTCTCCAGGTATACTCCAGGTAATAACTCCCCATAGAAACTATACGTATCAGTAAGTCCCCGTAAATATTATCGCTAATCGTAGAGTTCCACTTGACATTACTGACTTAGATATGAGTTAACTCTTTTGTGAGATTTTGAAAACATGTAAATACCAATGGTTCTTTTAACATATTTACAAATGTCAAAGGTAGTGGAACACCGGTGCTCAAGACAGAGGTAGTGGAACACCGGTGCTCAAGACAGAGGTAGTGGAACATCGGTGCTCAAGACAGAGGTAGTGGAACACCGGTGCTCAAGACAGAGGTAGTGGAACACCGGTGCTCAAGACAGAGGTAGTGGAACATCGGTGCTCAAGACAGAGGTAGTGGAACACCGGTGCTCAAGACAGAGGTAGTGGAACATCGGTGCTCAAGACAGAGGTAGTGGAACATCGGTGCTCAAGACAGAGGTAGTGGAACACCGGTGCTCAAGACAGAGGTAGTGGAACACCGGTGCTCAAGACAGAGGTAGTGGAACACCGGTGCTCAAGACAGAGGTAGTGGAACACCGGTGCTCAAGACAGAGGTAGTGGAACACCGGTGCTCAAGACAGAGGTAGTGGAACACCAGTGCTCAAGACAGAGGTAGTGGAACACCAGTGTTCAAGACAGAGGTAGTGGAACACCAGTGCTCAAGACAGAGGTAGTGGAACACCAGTGCTCAAGACAGAGGTAGTGGAACACCAGTGCTCAAGACAGAGGTAGTGGAACACCGGTGCTCAAGACAGAGGTAGTGGAGTAAGAAAACACTAGCTGGTCTGTGCGTGTCAAAATGTAAGCCTGCCACTAGGACATCAACAGAGTACAAATCTCCTAATACAAGAAGTTTTAGGTAGGACCTAATTAAAGGTTGCAGGTCAGTTTAAGATAAAGGGTTCGAGGGAAAGAGGTGCAAAAAAGAATACTGTGTGTGACCTGTGCAAATAGATACGAGCTGTTGTGTAGTGAAGTGGGGAATGAATAGGTTTTTGAGAAGGCGGGATATCATCATGCACTAATAGTTCAGTTTCGTGGTATGAAGTATCTGGAAACGTGTCTAGTGATTGTAAAACAAACTAGCTAGAACTGTTTTGAAGTTCCCGTTCTTGTAAACAATCAAAAGAAAATATTGAATCAATATTTGAAAATCCTCCCATTACCCTCCCCCCCCTGTATCCTCTGTATTCCATTGTAATTGTAATAAATTATTACAATATTGAATGTTGCAAGCGGACCTAAAATTTGATGTGGTATGGTGGAGGGTTGCTACTAAGAAGTGGTGTAGGTGATTTAGATTTTTCGATAATGCTAAAAGTAAGTTGTTGTTTTTAGTTGAGATTGAAGGGCGATGTGAAGCTCAAGGATGAAAAGCAGTATTACGAAGCATGTTGAAAACTAATTGCAAAAAATCAGAGTCGAAGTAAGACCCATGTTGGAGTATTACCTGTGTGCATGCGAGTTTGGTTGAAGGTATAGCAAATCTATTACTGGACATGTTTCTTAGATGAAACTGACATGACCTCAAGAGGTGAGATAAAAAAAATAGAAATGAAGGTACGTGTTGCTAAGTAAACGAGTTGCATCCGGAATTGATGGCAAAGGACATAGGGTTGCAAGTATTTCCATGGTTCATGGAAGAATCAGAGCTGATGCGTGTCTGAGATGAAACTTTGAAGGATTTGTGTGGAATAAGGATTTTCAGTGTTTGTGTTTATCTGTGGTGGTTGTAGAACAACTTTCGAACAAACAGCTGGAGAGGAGTATGTAGAGTGGGAGTTATAGGGGATAACTAGAAAAAAGGTAGGGACTTCAGATGAGAGAATACTGTAAAGGTTGAGAAAGATAAGTAGTTCAGCCATCACTAGGTGCTGAGGCTGTCAAACAACTCTTGATTACGAGCCGTGTCTATTTCTGTTGGCTACATCAATTACCAGCTAAGAGCTGTGTCAGCCTGGGATAAATGATGGCAGGTAACATTTACCCCATGAGAAAACACAAATGATGATGGTCTCTAGGCACCATGATGGTAATGCCGGAGCAGTAGGAAGTATGAATGGTAGAGTGTTGGTACCTGGGGACGAAGTTGATATCCTTGGGGTTAAATTTGACTGATCATGAAGAACCCTTTTGTATATCTTGCAATCAACGCGGCAGGAAGCTTACAGCACTTCGACTTATCTCGCATCTGCTCGACAGTAGAGGCTGCAAGATTCTGTAAGAGGCACAAGTACGCTCACATCTTCAGTATGCTCCACTTTCTTGGATTACCTGCCCCTCTTCTCATCTGCCACTTCTTGACAAAGTAGATAATAGATCAAGATGCCGCAATCTCTTGCCTGGACACAGCCTGGATACATCTGTCATTTCAGAGGAGCCTTCAACACAGGAGGGATGTGGGCGGTCTTACTGTTTTGTACAAGGCCAATATTGTCAAAGTAACACACTTGGCTCCACTTAGAGGACAGCAGTAACTTCACTCTGGCTGTTCCCTTCTCCAGAACATCGCTGAGATCATTTATTCCCAGTATGACTCGAGTCTGGAACATGTTCGTACAGCATAATGATATCAACGAAATAAAGTCAGTTGATCAAATGAAATTGCTGGCCCACAGATGGGTCAACCTTCGGCGCATGTTCAGTAGTTGATCAGTTCCTCTAAGGGGCCCAGGAGATAACCTCATCACAATCAAAAAGTCTAATCCCTGTTGCTTTAGACCCTCCAAGGAAACCAGAGCTGCAGAACAAAATCCTTCAGAGGGTCAGGACTTGCACCTCAACACAGCCTAACTGAAATATTTACGTTCTAACACAGTAAGTACACTGTACATATAATGTTTTATTGAATAACACATCCTGAAACACATCAGTTTTCAATTAAATTCTTTTAGAAATTTTAAAATTAATTAATACTACGATAAAAAATTAGATTGTCATTAGAAAAGAACTAAATAGTGGCAGTTATCCTAGTCTAACAGTGAAAACATTTATCCGGTAACACAATGCACTCAGTGCACTGTGCAGGTATCCATGTTCCATAACACACCATGAAAAACATCAAATATCAAATGAATCCTATATAATCAGCAAAATCTAAAAAAAAAAAACAATAATATATATATATGTCGTACCGAATAGGTAAAACTGGTCAATTAACAAGAACTCGTTTAAAATTAAGTCCTTTCTAAAATTCACTCTTATACGTTTAAAGATATATATTTTTATTTTATTTTAATGTAAAAATTAATAATTTTGTACCAAAGAAACCTTAGAAAACTTATTTAACCTTATTATAACAAGCACAATTTAATTTAGCCTAATCCTGTTAAATATATTTTAGATAAGTTTATAAGAATTTAATAATAAACAAACACAATGAAATATATTTTTTTTGTTGGTTCAGAATGATTTTTACGAAATTATTGTATACACAAATTTTCGTTTGCCTTACATATATATATATATATATATATATATATATATATATATATATATATATATATATATATATATATATAATAATATAGGGTCGTAGAAGAAAATATTCAAACAGTTCCGGGAGAACCTTGAGTTTTCCCTGAGGTACGTTTATTGTCTTCTCTATTCGGCACATTATATCATTAACAGAACTGCGGCTTGGCTAGGACTCTATCCTGCGTTCCCATGCCCAGCCCTGTGTGAACTTGAACAAAGTACGCATCACTCTCTATTGGACCTCCATCGAGTCCTGGCCAAGCCGCAGTTCTGTTAATGATTCAAAATCACTTGTGTGTAGGAGAGCGGGAGATTACTTCCCGATAAAAGTAGGTCTTAGACAGGGATATGTAATGTCACTATGGTTGTTTAATATATTTACAGATGGGGTTGTTAAAAGAAGTAAATGCTAGGGTGTTGGGGAGAGGGGTGCGAATAAATTATGGGAAATCAAATATAAAATGGGAGTTAACATAGTTACTTTTTGCTGATGATACTGTGATTTTGGGAGATTCTAAAGAAAAATTGCAAAGGTTAGTGGACGAGTTTGGGAGGGTGTGTAAAGGTAGAAAGTTGAAAGTGAACAGAGATAAGAGTAAGGTGATGAGGGTATCAAACGATTTAAATAAAGAAAAATTGGATATCACATTGGAGAGAGGGATTATGGAAGAAGTGAATGTTTTCAGATATTTGGGAGTTGACGTGTCAGCGGATGGGTTTATGAAGGATGAGGTTAACCATAGAATTGATGAAGGAAAAAAGGTGAGTGGTGCGCTGAGGTATCTGTGGAGACAAAAAATGTTATCCATGGAGGCAAAGAAGGGAATGTACGAAAGTATAGTGGTATCAACACTATTATATGGGTGTGAAGCATGGGTTGTAAATGCTGCAGCGAGGAGGCGGCTGGAGGCAGTGGAGATGTTCTGTCTAAGGGCAATGTGTGGTGTAAATATTATGCAGAGAATTCGGAGTGTGGAGTGTGGAGTATGTGTGGAGTTACTAAAAGTATTATTCGGAGGGCTGAAGAGGGGCTGTCGAGGTGGTTTGGTCATTTAGAGAGAATGGATCAAATGAGAATGACTTGGAGAGCGTATAAATCTGTAGGGGAAGAAAGGCGGGGTAGGGGTCGTCCTCGAAAATATTGGAGGGAGGGGTAAAGGAGGTTTTGTGGGCGAGGGGCTTGGACTTCCAGCAAGCGTGCGTGAGCGTGTTAAATAGGATTGAATGGAGACGAATGGTTTTTGGGACCTGAAGAGCTGTTGGAGTGTGAGCAGGGTAATATTTTGTGAAGGGATTCAGGGAAACCGGTTAGCCGGACTTGTGTCCTGGAAATGGGAAGTACAATGCCTGCATTGGGTTTGGGATATTGGCAGTTTGGAGGGACATCTAAACTGTCGTATCTGGTCGCCTCTGCAAAGACAGTGATTATGTATGAGTGAGGTGTTGAATGATAATGAAAGTTTTTTTTCTTTCTTCTTGGGTCACCCTGCCTCGGTGGGAAACAACCGACGTGTTAAATATATATATATATATATATATATATATATATATATATATATATATATATATATATATATTCTAGGTAGTAGGTTGGTAGACAGCAACCACCCAGGGAGGTACTACCGTCCTGCCAAGTGAGTGTAAAACGAAAGCCTGTAATTGTTTTACATGATGGTAGGATTGCTGGTGTCTCTTTTCTGTATCATAAACATGCAAGATTTCAGGTACATCTTGCTACTTCTACTTACACTTAGGTCACACTACACATGCATGTACAAGCATATATACACACCCCTCTGGGTTTTCTTCTATTTTCTTCCTAGTTCTTGTTCTTATTTCCTCTTATCTCCATGGGGAAGTGGAACAGAATTCTTCCTCCGTAAGCCATGCGTGTCGTACGAGGCGACTAAAATGCCGGGAGCAAGGGGCTAGTAACCCCTTCTCCTGTATATATTATTAAATGTAAAAGGAGAAACTTTCGTTTTTCCTTTTGGGCCACCCCGCTTCGGTGGGAAACGGTCGACGTGTTGAAAGAAAAAGATATATATATATATATATATATATATATATATATATATATATATATATATATATATATATATATATATATATATGTCACTACTTTACAAACGCCATAAACATTAAAATTTTCAGAATTTGTCAGATTTGTTTTCGGTTACATTATATTTAAAATTCTCATGAGGTGTGTATGAAAAATTACATATATATTACGAATGTCTTTCGATTCGAGAAAGGAATCCCCCTATCTGGTAAACCCAGTCCACTCTACTTCCATAAACCCACAGTAGTAGTAGTGCAGACGTGTCATAACATTCTAATGCATCATAATAAAAATATAGATACGTGTATGTTAGTGTATGCAGGTACAATATGCCATACTAAACGTTTGTTAACTAAATGTTCCAGCAACTTAAAAATTGTGCTTGTAATATCGACGCGTTTATAACGTGAAGCCTTGTCTTAAAGTAGGACAATGTCAGTTTTTGTTTGAACCAAACTAGTGTATATGGACATTGATGTTATCAAGCCCAGTTGTTGTTTTACAAGCAGCGTTGATGCCAGTTTCTCTAGTTCGAAAGTCATATTAAATGGTTCTCTACTGTTAGAGGTAAGTTTTGATGTGACAGACTCCTCAGATATTGACTGAAGTTACGAGAGGTACAAGTTAGCATACAAGGATAATGTGAAATCTAATAACTGGAGTGAATGCAACAAGTTGTACATCGCTTACGTCAGGAACTAAGAATGGGAGGACGGTCAGTAAAGTACTTGTAGGCCAACTGTCATATGTTTTTTTATTCAAATCCGTGAACATAGTAGTAGTGTTAGTTACATAGTAGTAGTGTTAGTTACATAGTAGTAGTGTTAGTTACATAGTAGTAGTGTTAGTTACATAGTAGTAGTGTTAGTTACATAGTAGTAGTGTTAGTTACATAGTAGTAGTGTTAGTTACATAGTAGTAGTGTTAGTTACATAGTAGTAGTGGTAGTTACATAGTAGAGTGTAGTTACATAGTAGTAGTGTAGTTACATAGTAGTAGTGTTAGTTACATAGTAGTAGTGTAGTTACATAGTAGTAGCATGGTAGTTACATAGAGTAGTGGTAGTTACATAGTAGTAGTGGTAGTTACATTGTAGTAGTGGTAGTTACATGTAGTAGTGGTAGTTACATAGTATAGTGGAGTTACATAGTAGTAGGGTAGTTACATAGTAGTAGTGGTAGTTACATAGTAGTAGTGGTAGTTACATAGTAGTAGTGGTAGTTACATAGTAGTAGTGGTAGTTACATAGTAGTAGTGGTAGTTACATAGTAGTAGTGGTAGTTACATAGTAGTAGTGGTAGTTACATAGTAGTAGTGGTAGTTACATAGTAGTAGTGGTAGTTACATAGGACACAAGTATTACAGCAAGTTCGTTTTGCTTTCTATATAACAGCAGTCATTCACACCTGCTTGCTTGAAACATAGAAACAACTTTATAGTTGTGTTGTAATGGCACTGGCCTCATGAAGTGCCGTGTAAACGCATAGTGCAAGCGCAGTCAGGACTCCACGAAGGGCCACATTTTCTGTTTAACCGAGACTCTGGGAACTGACATTGTTGCTACAAAGACAACACAGGATGTAACATTGTTCACAACTCGTCTGCTAAGGATGAATCATAAGTTACACCAGGAAAACATACATAGCGTGAATAACATCTTATCTCGCGAACTGTCAACGGGAGACACAAGAAGTTCAGGTGTTAAAACGAGACACAAAAGGGAAAATGATCGTTGTTATGATCATTTACCAGTGACCAATCAAATTCCAGCATAATAGAAGAGCATAGAGGAAGAGTTATAATGATCGAATATTGTTTCAGGGATTTTTTATGACAAGGATCTATATAAGACAAGGATAAATATTGGACAAGAAGAGGCTCCCCGCGAGGGTTGCAGAGACCCTCCCCAGAGAAAAGGATGAACATTAAACATGCACGATAAATGGGGAGACGTGGGTAAGAAAGAAATGAGAAGGGGAATATAAAAAGAGAAGATAATGTAATACACTCATAAACAGACTTGGCGAGCAGTATAGCAAAGCGGAGTACAAACTGAAAATCAAAGTGTTAGTGGAAAGTCTCGTCGGAATAAAAGATAATGTGATAATCATAAAACATGGCTTGGGAAAGGAATTCCTACTGTTAAACGTAATATAGATTCTTGTAAACATAACGGGGGTAAATAGAGCTATGCCAGAATTCCTTTATATTTTCTATATTCCAATGTAATATCGCCATTATTTGTGACAGGTAAAACAAGTGGCCTCAGAAAGCAGATAGTGGCTATCAGCTACGGTGTATGGCGCACCGGTAAATTAGTAATATGGGAATCGTGGGTAACCAGAGGAGGATGTAGGGGGTTAATGGAGGGTGAGGTAAGAGGAGGTTAATCTACCTCCATCACTGGTGTTCTCTCTCCAAATAAAAGCCGATTTAGCCTAAATTCTCTCTCTAGTCAAGAAAGTGACAAGTAGTGTGATGCAAGGAGTAGAAGAGGTAGATGGAGCAGAGAGAGGAGAAACATCGACAACTTCCAGAAAGGGAAGAGATGGAGAGAAAATGTCTTATATAAAAGAATCGACTTTCGGGAGAGAGGACAGTGACAGCATGATGTGGGAGGGGGAGGGTTTCCAAAACTGTCACAGATGCAAGATGAATCATAGGAAAAGTTAATCACGAAGGAGCAATAGTTTGGTATGAAGAGTTGGTAACTTCTCGGTTATAGAGTCATTGAGGTTCTGAAGGAAGTGTCAAAGATCGCGAAGATCTAGCAACATCAGAGGTGAGACTTCTTAAGGACTGAAGATAGTGGTTACTGAAATAAATTTCAAAAAAGAACCTGTGGACGTCGTTCAGTTGTGGAGGAGAGCCGTGGCAGCCTCTCTTGGAGAGACAGTTGACCCACTGATAGCCTCTCTTGGAGAGACAGTTGACCCACTGATAGACTCTCTTGGAGAGACAGTTGACCCACTGATAGCCTCTCTTGGAGAGACAGTTGACCCACTGATAGCCTCTCTTGGAGAGACAGTTGACCCACTGATAGCCTCTCTTGGAGAGACAGTTGACCCACTGATAGCCTCTCTTGGAGAGACAGTTGACCCACTGATAGCCTCTCTTGGAAAGACAGTTGACCCACTGATAGCCTCTCTTGGAGAGACAGTTGACCCACTGATAGCCTCTCTTGGAGAGACAGTTGACCCACTGATAGCCTCTCTTGAAGAGACAGTTGACCCACTGATAGCCTCTCTTGAAGAGACAGTTGACCCACTGATAGCCTCTCTTGAAGAGACAGTTGACCCACTGATAGCCTCTCATGGAGGGAGAGTGGCGGAGGATGGAGGGTGGCGGTGGATGGAGTGTGGCGGTGGATGGAGTGTGGCGGTGGATGGAGTGTGGCGGTGGATGGAGTGTGGCGGTAGATGGAGTGTGGCGTTGGATGGAGGGAGTTAGGGTGGCGGAGGATGGAGTGTGGCGGTGGATGGAGGGTGGTGGTGGATGGAGGGTGGTGGTGGATGGAGTGTGGCGGTGGATGGAGGTGCGGTGGTGAGGTGTGCGGTGGATGGAGGGTGGCTGGAGGATGGAGGTGGCGGGATGGAGGTGGAGTGGATGGAGTGTGGCGGTGGATGGAGGTGGTGGATGGAGGGTGGTGGTGGATGGAGTGTGGTGGTGGATGGAGGTGGCGGTGGATGGAGGTGTGGGGTGGATGGAGGGTGGTGTGGAGGTGGAGGTGGAGGTGCGATGGAGGGTGGTGGTGGATGGAAGGTGGTGGTTGTTATTTGGAGTGTGGCGGTGGATGGAGGGTGGCAGAGATGGAGGGTGGTGGTGGATGAGTGTGGCGGTGGATGGAGGGTGGCGGATGGATGGAGGGTGGCTGGTGGATGGAGTGTGGCGTGATGGATGGGGGTGGTGATGGAGGTGGCTGGGATGGAGTGGGGTGGAGGAGGTGCGTGAGGAGGGTGGCGGTGGATGGAGGGTGGTGGTGGCGGAGGTAGTGGCGGTGGATGGAGGGTGGAGGATGGAGTGGCGATGGAGTGGAGGGGGGATGAGGTGGCGGTGGATGGAGGGTGGCGGAGGATGGAGTGTGGCGGTGGATGGAGGGTGGCGGAGGATGGAGTGTGGCGGTGGATAGTGTGTGGCGGTGGATGGAGGGTGGCGGAGGATGGAGTGTGGCGGTGGATGGAGGGTGGCGGAGGATGGAGTGTGGCGGTGGATGGAGGGTGGCGGAGGATGGAGTGTGGCGGTGGATGGAGGGTGGCGGTGGATGGAGTGTGGCGGAGGATGGAGTGTGGCGGTGGATGGAGGGTGGCGTTGGATGGAGGATGGCAGTAGAGGGAGTGTGGCGGTGGATGGAGGGTGGCGAGGAGGAGTGTGGCAGGTGGTAGGTGGCGTGGATGGAGTGCATGGACGGAGTGGAGGGTGGCGGAGGATGGAGTGTTTCGTGGATGGAGGGTGGCGGAGGATGGAGGTGGCGGTGGATGGAGGGGCGAGGATGAGTGTGGCTGGATGGAGTGGCGAGGATGGAGGTGGCGATGAGGAGGTGGCGGTGGATGGAGGGTGGCGTGATGGAGTGGCGAGATGGATGTGGCGTGATGGAGGTGGCAGGAGGATGGAGGTGGCGTGACAGGGTGGCGTGGACGGAGGGTGGCGGGTGGAGGGGTGGCGGATGGAGGTGGCGAGGATGGAGGTGGCGGTGATGGAGGTGGCGTGGATGGAGGTTGAGGATGGGTGTGGCGGTGGAAGTGTGAGGTGGATGGAGGGTGGCGGAGGATGGAGTGTGGCGGTGGATGGAGTGTGGCGGTGGATGGAGGGTGGCGGAGGATGGAGTGTGGCGGTGGATGGAGGGTGGCGGTGGATGGAGTGTGGCGGTGGATGGAGGATGGCAGTAGAGGGAGTGTGGCGGTGGATAGTGTGGCGGTGGATGGAGTGTGGCGGTGGATGGAGGATGGCAGTAGAGGGAGTGTGGCGGTGGATAGTGTGTGGCGGTGGATGGAAGGTGGTGGTGGAGGAAGTGTGGCAGTGGATTGAGTGTGGTGGTGGAGGAAGTGTGGCAGTGGATTGAGTGTGGCGGTGGATGGAGGGTGGCGGTGGATGGAGGGTGGCGGTGGATGGAGTGTGGCGGTGGATGGAGGGTGGCGGAGGATGGAGTGTGGCGGTGGATGGAGGGTGGCGGAGGATGGAGTGTGGCGGTGGATGGAGTGTGGCGGTGGATGGAGTGTGGCGGTGGATGGAGGATGGCAGTAGAGGGAGTGTGGCGGTGGATAGTGTGTGGCGGTGGATAGTGTGTGGCGGTGGATAGAGGGTGGTGGTGGAGGAAGTGTGGCAGTGGATTGAGTGTGGTGGTGGATGGAGGGTGGCGGTGGAGGAAGTTTGGTGGTGGATGGAGTGTGGCGGTGTAGGGAGTGTGGCAGTGGATGGATTGTGGCAGTGGAGGGAGTTAGTGTAGACAGCCTGTACTGTCTGCATAGACAGCCTCTCGCTGTCTGCCAGCTGAGTTCATGTTTCGCGCCATGCTAGTGCTGCCACCTATAGGCCTATAACCACGTTCCACCATGTTCCTCTCTTACTATGCAGCTGCCTTGACTCAGACAATGGCCCTTCTCCTCTCTCCCTCGCAAGGCCGTACCCTGTTACGTCACAGTTCAGCCGCAGCAATGTCTCCTGTGTTGCAGTGTCTGTCCAGACGCAGGAAGGCGTGCACTGATGCATCGATGCTCACTGCCTTAGACCACGAAGCACACCTTTTTTTTGCTTCCCTCTCTGGAGGAAGTTTTTTTTTCCATGTCCTTATGTTTATGTATGTTTTTTACTTTCGTGCCCTGTGACCTGTTCTTGCGAGAGAGAGAGACCAAGGTTATTTTTCTGCCAGTCATGGTCAGGGTCGACCATGGGTAGGTGGCCGAGTGATGTAGACAGCCTATACTGTCTGCATAGATAGCCTCTGCTGTCTGCCAGCTGAGTTCATGTTTCGCGCCATGCTAGTGCTGCCACCTATAGGCCTATAACCACAGTCAGCGCCACCATGTTCCTCTCTCACTCACGCAGCTGCCTTGACTCAGACAATGGCCCTTCTCCTCGCTCCCTCGCAAGGTACATGGCCCACCTGGGCCAGGGCCACTAACACAGCCTGTGTACCCCACACTTTATTCTAATAAAGTAAGAAGCCTCCGAAGCTTTATCATAGCATTCCCGCTACCAAGAAGAAACCCAAATAACCTTCGATATATTAGGGTGGCGGTGGATGGAGAGTGGCAGTGGAGGGAGGGAGGGAGTTAGGGTGGCGGTGGATGGAGGATGGCGGTGGAGGGAGGGAGGGTGGCGGTGGATGGAGGGTGGCGGTGGAGGAAGGGTGGCGGTGGAGTGAATGTGTCGGTGGAGGGAATGTGTCGGTGGATGGAGGGTGGCGGTGGATGGAGGGTGGCAGTGGAGGGAGGGAGGCATGGATGGAGAATGGTGGTGGAGGGAGATTTGCCTTGCTAACCTTCCTATGGTGTTGAAATATGTCTAGTTGGATGACTCTTATTGAAGCTAGCTGGCCCAGTGGCTTACGCGACGGTCTGGAGTTTTGAGACTCTCTGACCGCGGGTTCGAACCCCACCCGTGGTATGGTTTGTTTGCAATCGTGTCATTATGATTTCGTGGGGCAGGTACTGTAGTCAGTCAACCAGGTGTTGACCAAAAGTGATACCGGCTTCTAGGGAGGATTATTGGGCGTGCCAGGGTAAGGAGTGTGTGCAGGGATTAGGGACCCCGGAGGAGACAACAAGAACATGACATTAAATGTCTGATCTTTCTTAAAAGGAGAACTCCGAGGAAAAACAAAAAGAAACTGTAATCTTGCCCCTAAAATCACGGTGTTGATGCTCCATGGAAACCACCCACTACGCTTCCCTGCATATCAGAATTCTCAGGACACCAGGATGGCACCTCCTGAGCTGACTCAGCTAGGCTCGGCCAATAGTAGAGGTGGGCGACCAACAACACTTGTTGACTTCCACACCGGGAGTCATACCCAGGTCACCGTCTCCCCCGCATCCGAAAGCGGACTAAGAGCTGAATTACTATGTGGAAATATTTTCCAAATAAGGAGGGGGAGGAAAAGGGTATTTATCTGGCATTTATATTCGATCCGAGGAAGAAGACAATAGGTCTAATACTTTTGATCCCAACGCAGCGCCAAGGGACACCTTCCCCCTTAATTAGAAAACTGTTTTGAACCACAGCATAGACAGATGTTAGCAACTGATGAGTTAGAAAACGTTGAAAAAAATGTCTGAGAAGCATTTTGGCTTTTAGTATATGTGTTTCCTGGGTATTACTAAGACTGGGAATTTAAAAAAGCTTGTTGAAGATTTGAGTGAACGGTATTTGCTCTAGATCTTTAGAGCAAATTTGGTAGACGCAGGAGCCTAGTGAACGTGTTTATCAGGACACTCAAACCATGATGTAGAGCCATCACAAGATCATGAAGCCATGATGTGTTATTAAATTAAACCATACCACGGGCGGGGTTAGAACCCGCGATCAGAAAGTCGTGTAATTACGATTTCGTGAGTCGTGTTATTAATTTATCTGGTGTTTAATTCTGTAAGAACCCAAAGAACTTGAGAGAAAATGCCTATCAAATATATTCTCTTTTGTAGCACATACAGTGTGAATGTTCTCAGGGCTGATCTACGATTTTATAATACGTATTATAATTATTTTCATTTTTGCATTTAAGAAAATTTTATTATAACTAATATTTTGCTTTCTGAGAAACCTCCTATGTGATGAAGGAGTACTAATATGTAATGTAACTGGTAATGCATTATAGAGTAAATTTTGGAATAAAAATGTCAAAATTACTAAAATATATATAAAAAGCACAGTTTTCGTAAAAAAGTTGTTACACTTATTTTTATCAGAAAAAAGAAGTATTTTTAATTAGCAGCCAAGAGGAAGACTTACCACCTAAAACTAATAGAAGCTCTTGCCTTTGTTTACATTGATCTATTAATATACTATACAGTATTAGGGACTGAAAACCTCAAAATGTCTTAATGGCTGAAGGACCGCTCTCTCTCTCTCTCGTCTCTCTCTCTCCTCTTCTCTCGCTCTCTCTCTCGCTCTTCTTCTCTTCTCCTCTCTCTCTCTCTCTTCTCTCTTCTCTCGCTCTCTCTTCGCTCTCTCTCGCTCTCTCTCTCGCTCTCTCGCTCTCTCTCTCGCTCTCTCTCTCGCTCTTCTCTCGCTCTCTTCGCTCTCTCTCTCTCTCTCTCTCCTCTCTCTCTCTCTCGCTCTCTCGCTCCTCGCTCTCTCTCTCTCGCTCTCTCTCGCTCTCTCTCTCTCGCTCTCTCTCGCCTTCTCTCTCTCTCTCTCTCTCTTCGCTCTCTTCTTCTCTCGCTCTCTCTCTCGCTTCTCGCTCTCTCGCCTCTCTCTCGCTTCGTCTCTCTCGCTCTCTCTCTCGTCTCCTCTCTCTCGCTCTCTCTCTCTCTCTCTCGCTCTCTCTCTCGCTCTCGCTCTCGCTCTCGCTCTCTCTCTCTCTCTCTCGCTCTCTCTCTCGCTCTCTCTCGCTCTCGCTCTCTCTCTCTCTCGCTCTCTCTCTCATACTTTTCCACTTCTCGACTGTCCCCAGTTTTAGCGTCGCCTATATCAGAAAAAAGAAGAAGCATCCTCGTGATCCTCATTTTCCTCATTCTCCTCCTCCTCTTCATTCTCCTCCTCCTCCTCTTCATTCTCCTCCTCATTCTCCTCCTCCTCTTCATTCTCCTCCTCCTCCTCTTCATTCTCCTCCTCATTCTCCTCCTCCTCCTCCTCTTCATTCTCCTCCTTCTCTTCCTCTTCATCTTCCTCTTCATCTTCCTCTTCATCTTCCTCCTCCTCTTCATCCTCCTCTTCATCCTACTGCGCAAGAGAAATGTTTCAACAAATACATTCATGTGGTGAAAACTCGTGGTGTTGATCAAGGTGGCTGTTGTGTACCGCAGCTTGACCATGATGAAACCTCCACTAAATTAGCCTCCTCATGGACATCAGTAAATATATATATATATATATATATATATATATATATATATATATATATATATATATATATATATATATATATATCGTGCCGATCAGGTAAAACTTGCGATTTTGGCTTAAATAGCAACGCTCTTCTTGCCATATAAGACAAGCGAAAATTTGTGTATGCAATAATTTCGCAAAAATCATTCTGAACCTAACGAAAAAAATATATTTCATTGTGTTTGTTTATTATTAAATTATTGCTAACGTATCAAAAATATATTTAGTTGGGTTAGGCTAAATTAAATTGCGCTTGTTGTAATAAGGATAGGTAGGTTTTCAAAGTTTCTCTTGGTACAAAATTATAAATTTTACATTAACGTAAATTAAAAATATATATCTTTAAACGTATAATAGAAAATTTTAGAAAGGACTTAATTTTAAATGAGTTCTTGGTAATTGACCAGTTTTACCTAATCGGCACGACATACATATATATATATATATATATATATATATATATATATATATATATATATATATATATATATATATATATATATATATATATATATATATATATATAAGAAAATTATGTTGTTCAGTTAAACCACATCTTCCATGTACGCAACCCATCTATCTGCATATCCCCAACAAGGCGTCTAACGTATGCAACCCATCTATCTGCATATCCCCAACAAGGCGTATAACGTACGCAACCCATCTATCTGCATATCCCCAACAAGGCGTATAACGTACGCAACCCATCTATCTGCATATCCCCAACAAGGCGTGCATAAAAACGTAACGCAACCCATCTATCTGCATATCCCCAACAAGGCGTATAACGTACGCAACCCATCTATCTGCATATCCCCAACAAGGCGTATAACGTACGCAACCCATCTATCTGCATATCCCCAACAAGGCGTATAACGTCACGCTATACCATCTCATTCTGCATATCCCCAACAAGGCGTATAACGTACGCAACCCATCTATCTGCATATCCCCAACAAGGCGTATAACGTACGCAAAACATCCACGATAAAACAAATGGAGCATGCCAGTATATTCCTTCTCCACGTTCCTACGTTTTCTGCAAAGATTGAAAACTAGCGAATAATGTGAAGAATTTCCACTGAAATTAGAGGCCTATTCTATCTTTAGGATGGATAAAGATGCTGGGAAAATAAAAATCCTTTGGTAAACGCGATCAAGGAGATTATTTGTAGTATTGTTATTTCTGGTAATTTAGTTTACCATTGGTGTTTGTACATGATTGAAAAATATATCCTTTGCTGTTCTATTAAAAAAACATACAATTCACTAAATGCTTACAATGTTTACGAAAACTTGTAGTAGTGAAGCCACGTTACTTCTCCATCCACACGAAATTCCACAACTTCATTATTAAGAACGACGGTAATGAGGATTAATTCATAACCTCTGCAGCTAGAGATATTTTGACTTAACTAGAAGTATATAATTAAAAATAAAGATTTTTTTAAATTTCTCAACATCGCTTTTAGTGTAGATGAAATGTGGCTGAATTTTCATGGCAAAATATTCTTAAAAATGCTTTTATTTGTGCATAAAGAATTTGAAATGGCTATTCAATTTAGATTTTAGGCTATAAAAGCTGCAGTGAATAGCCCTCAAGCCAAAATAATTTACGAATAGAATAATCAAGAGAATATTTTCCCACGAATACTTCAGCTAAGGCTTAAATAACATTTTCACTTAACCCATCAAATAGGCCGCTAATACAGAAATTCATTGCTTATTGCTACATTATTCTTAGTGATCACTTAAATTAATATTAAATCTAAATAGGTCATACTCATAAAAAACAATGTTTGATATTTTCATCTTAGGTCAAAAATGTCATAATTTTCTTCCCGCCCACAACAGTGCCAGGTTCGTGCCCACAACAGTGCCAGGTTCGTGCCAGACTAAATAATGACAATCTGAGAATATTGAAAAAAAAGAATTCTGCTGGCAATTGCATATTATTTTTTTAGGATAAAACTATAAAGTTCAACACTGAATTAATTATGAACAACTACTGTGACACCCTAGTAAACTCTGGTGTACCTAGTCTGGAACATACTGTATTTCCCACAAGTCTCACATTACAAGCTATCAGAAGCAACACCAACAATAATTCCTAAGTATTGATACAACTGACAGTTAGCAACATTGTGCTCATTGGTTAGGTGTATTAAAGTAGGAAGATAGACATACCTGTGATGCGGTGCGAGAGTTGTCCCACGATGACCAGTGATCCACACTTACCTGTAAAGCAAAAGAACTAAATATCATAATGAATGTGCATTAACTATTGCAAATTATTTTATTCGACACACCCGCCTGGATAGGAGTCACCTTATCAAGTGTTGCTGGAGGCTGTTTATTATAATCAAAACTAAGCGCTAAACCAGCAGGGTCATACAGCGCTGCAGGGTAGAGGTTGTCAGGTCAGTGAAGAGTGCTGAAGGAAGTATAATCAAAGGTTGTGTAATAAATCTGTTGCTGTCACAAAGTACATATTCCCTCCAACAGAATATGGCAAACTGAAATTGGAACCTGACAATATACACAGAGTGGAACTGGGCGCCTCTCCATGTGATACACATGAATGAGACGTGTGTGACCAGTGCCTAGACGAGAAAGCGTAGTCTCACAACCTGATATGCCAACGTATGCCAAATACACACATTTTGGTGTACAGCTCAACAATTGTTCAGTGCTCCAAGCAACTAGTTGACAGTAAGGAGATGCATTAAAAAACAGGCTTTGAGTTTTTTTTTAATTATGATACTTTTTCTACAAATAACTGTATTTCAGTTATCAAAATTTTTTAATTTTCTTAAATATTTGCTTATATTACTGCTTGATTATGTTATTTTTATATTCAAATATTTTCTTATTTTCTCGGGTAAACTTCTATATTTCCTTGCAGCCTGTATATTGTGCTACTAGGTATGTTCTATGTTGCCCTGCAGCCTGTATATTGTGCTACTAGTTATGTTCTATGTTTCCTTGCAGCCTGTATATATTGCTACAAGGTATATTCTATGTTGCTCTGCAGCCTGTATATTGTGCTACTAGCTATGTTCTATGTTTCCTTGCAGCCTGTATATTGTGCTACTAGCTATGTTCTATGTTGCCCTGCAGCCTGTATATTGTGCTACTAGCTATGTTCTATGTTGCCCTGCAGCCTGTATATTGTGCTACTAGCTATGTTCTATGTTGCCCTGCAGCCTGTATATTGTGCTACTAGCTATGTTCTATGTTTCCTTGCAGCCTGTATATTGTGCTACTAGCTATGTTCTATGTTGCCCTGCAGCCTGTATATTGTGCTACTAGCTATGTTCTATGTTGCCCGGCAGCCTGTATATAGTGCTACTAGCTATGTTCTATGTTTCCTTGCAGCCTGTATATTGTGCTACTAGCTATGTTCTATGTTGCCCTGCAGCCTGTATATTGTGCTACTAGCTATGTTCTATGTTGCCCTGCAGCCTGTATATTGTGCTACTAGCTATGTTCTATGTTGCCCTGCAGCCTGTATATTGTGCTACTAGCTATGTTCTATGTTGCCCTGCAGCTTGTATATTGTGCTACTAGCTATGTTCTATGTTGCCCTGCAGCTTGTATATTGTGCTACTAGCTATGTTCTATGTTGCCCTGCAGCTTGTATATTGTGCTACTAGCTATGTTCTATGTTGCCCTGCAGCCTGTATATTGTGCTACTAGCTATGTTCTATGTTGCCCTGCAGCTTGTATATTGTGCTACCTAGTTTATGTTGCCCCTGCAGCTTGATATTGTCTACTAGTTCATGTTGCCATGCACCCTTGTATATTGTGCTACTAGCTATGTTCTATGTTGCCCTGCAGCTTGTATATTGTGCTACTAGCTATGTTCTATGTTGCCCTGCAGTCTGTATATTGTGCTACTAGCTATGTTTTTTCCCTGCAGCTTGTATATTGTGCTACTAGCTATGTTCTATGTTGCCCTGCAGCTTGTATATTGTGCTACTAGTTATGTTGTCCTGCAGCTTGTATATTGTGCTACTAGCTATGTTCTATGTTGCCCTGCAGCTTGTATATTGTGCTACTAGCTATGTTCTATGTTGCCCTGCAGCTTGTATATTGTGCTACTAGCTATGTTGCCCTGCAGCTTGTATATTGTGCTACTAGCTATGTTGTCCTGCAGCTTGTATATTGTGCTACTAGCTATGTTCTATGTTGTCCTGCAGCTTGTATATTGTGCTACTAGCTATGTTCTATGTTGCCCTGCAGCTTGTATATTGTGCTACTAGCTATGTTCTATGTTGCCCTGCAGCTTGTATATTGTGCTACTAGCTATGTTGTCCTGCAGCTTGTATATTGTGCTACTAGTTATGTTCTGTCAAATATGTTACAACATACTGAGCAAGCGAACCGTCATCTGAATAATAAAAAAATCCAACTGCTGCTTATCACTTAACTACAACTTTGTGGTATTCCATTATTACAACTAACTATTGGCTGTCCATAATTCCTCCCTGGGTACTGGCCTCAAATCTTAAGTCATTCACTTTTAAATTTTTGTTTCCCGCCGTCACTGTCATTACCTGGTACTCCAGCACTGTCATTACCTGGTACTCCAGCACTGTCATTACCTGGTACTCCAGCACTGTCATTACCTGGTACTCCAGCACTGTCATTACCTAGTGCTCCAGCACTGTCATTACCTGGTACTCCAGCACTGTCATTCGGTACTAGACTCTTGTACTCCAGCACTGTCATTACCTGTGCTCCAGCACTGTCATTACCTAGTGCTCCAGCACTGTCATTACCTAGTGCTCCAGCACTGTCATTACCTGGTACTCCAGCACTGTCATTACCTGGTACTCCAGCACTGTCATTACCTGGTACTCCAGCACTGTCATTACCTGGTACTCCAGCACTGTCATTACCTGGTACTCCAGCACTGTCATTACCTGGTACTCCAGCACTGTCATTACCTGGTACTCCAGCACTGTCATTACCTGGTACTCCAGCACTGTCATTACCTGGTACTCCAGCACTGTCATTACCTGGTACTCCAGCACTGTCATTACCTGGTGCTCCAGCACTGTCATTACCTGGTGCTCCAGCACTGTCATTACCTGGTGCTCCAGCACTGTCATTACCTGGTGCTCCAGCACTGTCATTACCTGGTGCTCCAGCACTGTCATTACCTGGTACTCCAGCACTGTCATTACCTGGTACTCCAGCACTGTCATTTCCTGGTACTCCAGCACTGTCATTACCTGGTACTCCAGCACTGTCATTACCTGGTACTCCAGCACTGTCATTACCTGGTACTCCAGCACTGTCATTACCTGGTACTCCAGCACTGTCATTACCTGGTACTCCAGCACTGCCATTACCTGGTGCTCCAGCACTGCCATTATCTGGTACTCCAGCACTGCCATTACCTGGTACTCCAGCACTGCCATTACCTGGTACTCCAGCACTGCCATTACCTGGTACTCCAGCACTGCCATTACCTGGTAATCCAGCACTGCCATTACCTGGTACTCCAGCACTGCCATTACCTGGTACTCCAGCACTGCCATTACCTGGTACTCCAGCACTGCCATTACCTGGTACTCCAGCACTGCCATTACCTGGTACTCCAGCACTGCCATTACCTGGTACTCCAGCACTGTCATTACCTGGTACTCCAGAACTGGCATTACCTGGTACTCCAGCACTGTCATTACCTGGTGCTCCAGCACTGTCATTACCTGGTGCTCCAGCACTGTCATTACCTGGTACTCCAGCACTGTCATTACCTGGTACTCCAGCACTGTCATTACCTGGTACTCCAGCACTGTCATTACCTGGTACTCCAGCACTGTCATTACCTGGTACTCCAGCACTGTCATTACCTGGTACTCCAGCACTGTCATTACCTGGTACTCCAGCACTGTCATTACCTGGTACTCCAGCACTGTCATTACCTGGTACTCCAGCACTGTCATTACCTGGTACTCCAGCACTGTCATTACCTGGTACTCCAGCACTGTCATTACCTGGTACTCCAGCACTGTCATTACCTGGTACTCCAGCACTGTCATTACCTGGTACTCCAGCACTGTCATTACCTGGTACTCCAGCACTGTCATTACCTGGTACTCCAGCACTGTCATTACCTGGTACTCCAGCACTGCCATTACCTGGTGCTCCAGCACTGCCATTACCTGGTACTCCAGCACTGCCATTACCTGGTACTCCAGCACATCCATTACCTGGTACTCCAGCACATCCATTACCTGGTACTCCAGCACTGCCATTACCTGGTACTCCAGCACTGCCATTACCTGGTACTCCAGCACTGCCATTACCTGGTACTCCAGCACTGCCATTACCTGGTACTCCAGCACTGCCATTACCTGGTACTCCAGCACTGTCATTACCTGGTACTCCAGCACTGTCATTACCTGGTACTCCAGCACTGTCATTACCTGGTACTCCAGCACTGTCATTACCTGGTACTCCAGCACTGTCATACCTGGTACTCCAGCACTGTCATTACCTGGTACTCCAGCACTGTCATTACCTGGTACTCCAGCACTGTCATTACCTGGTACTCCAGCACTGTCATTACCTGGTACTCCAGCACTGTCATTACCTGGTACTCCAGCACTGTCATTACCTGGTACTCCAGCACTGTCATTACCTGGTACTCCAGCACTGTCATTACCTGGTACTCCAGCACTGTCATTACCTGGTACTCCAGCAAAGTCGACAACGTATCATCAAACTATTTTGGTCAAATATTAAAATTTAAGTCGGTATTACCACCACGGATAAATTTAGCTATTTATTTACACAATAACCAAGATTATCTCAATAATAAAACTTGTATCCGTCATAGCTTTCCAAGGCTGTAATTTGCTTGTTAGTCACTGGCATGAAGAATACTTTATTCCGTAAAACGTGCATAATAATATGCAGCCATTATGTACTTTTTCCCAAAAGCCAACCAAACCTGTCATAACCTAGACCAGTCGTAAAACTCTGTATGGTTAGGCTGTGTAACATTAGGTAAGATTATTAACAAATAATTCGCACTAGGATACAAATTTACAAGTATGACAACGTTTGACGGAAGTCACCTAAACAGAAGACAAGAACAAAAATACAGAAATAGTGAAAAGGGTTAGTAGAGGAGACAAAGGTCAGGTTAAGTAACGAGTTTTCTGAAGTTTAGAACATTTAACAATGTAATGAGGAAGTATGGCAGTTACAGAGAACCTGGACTAGGCTAAGATTCATGTTTGGAATGTGATGCTTCAACAAGATGGCGTCTGTGAAGGCTAGAAAGGTAGACAGTTTTGGCAGAGGACCAGTTAATAGAATGACAAAAATGTCTAACATGACCGAAAAGGGTATTGTTAGTGTAGGCAAGGTACTAGCAATGCTGATACTGACAGATGTGGAAAATAACACGTACGTACAGTCCATGACATTTATTAAAGGAAACGTTTCGTCACTCATGGTTAAACGTTTAACCATGAGTGACTTTCTAACACTTCTTGTTGCAGCAGCCCTTATACATAGCCAAGGCTTTCACTCTACAGATGTCTTCCTTCATCATTACATTATCAAATGATCTAAACTTCAAAACACTCGTGACCTGACCTGAACTTCATCTCCTCCTTTCCTTACCTCTTCACCATTCCTATATTTTCATTGCCTTTCCTATCTTCTGCTTAGATGGGTTCCGTCCTATGTTTTTTCTTTGTCCCGCAGGGAATTTTGTCCTACCCTGTGGGCCAGCAGCTCTCCTGCAATACTCCTGTTTTTATTCATAACTACCTCCATTATTACTGCTACTATTCCTTCGCTGCACACTACCAACAATTTCCTCCTTTTCTGTCGCTCAATTCCCCCGCACCCGTTTGCATATATTCTGCCCCCGCCCCCTTAACTTTTCGCCAAAGGCATCAGACATCCTATTAGCCTGCTTTGTCACTCGGGCTGCGGCCCCTTGTGCCAGGAATCAGAGCTTTGGGGGTTGAGAGACTTATGCCAGAGAGAACACCGGCCCTGATATACCAGGGATTTAACCCTGACTCCTGCTCCAGCACCTCTGCTACTCCCTACGAGCTCAATGTGAGTCAGGAAGATAGCAAACGAGTCTGTTGAGTTGGAGATGACTCACACCGTCGTTCACACCGGACAAAAGGCACTACTTGAACTAAGACGTTCTGTACTCTAGCTACAGGGCGTCTACGACGATTGTCGCTAACTGCTACACCACGGGCTGAAGACTCACCGTGACCTTTTCAAATGCCTGCCTCCGAAATAGAGCTGCAAATGGTACTCTACGTGACAAACTCCGGCACTCCTTCGGGAGCCACTGACAGGTCACCATCTGGCAAAGACCTTCGTCTGGACTTCGTTCCTGGAGAGTGTATTATCTGCTCCGGCTGCGACCCGAACGCCAGTGGTGGCTGCAATGGAGTCGACTTTTTAAGAGAGTAGAGCCTAATACGAGCGAGAACACCGGACCTTAGATAACAAAGATCTAACCCTAAATCCTACTGCACCAACATCTCTGCTTCTTTCACAGGGTTGTATAGGGAAGTACACCTAACCCAAACAAGACTCACCTTGCCCTTCTGTTAGTGGGTTGGATTTCTGTTGGACCTGCCCAGTATGGGCCATAACGCTTGGATATTATTACTGTCGAAGCGTTTTGCCACTCACTGGCTTCATGAGTCCAAAACAAAGACGAAAGGTTGAAGAACATTAGAAGCTTGAGGTAATCAGTCCCTCTGCCTGACGTGGGTATAATTAGTCCATTAATTATGAAAATAATATAATAAAAAGAATTGTCCCTTCAAGATCAAGAGCCACTCACCAGCATCAAGGCCAAATAATACAATAGAAAAAAACAACCATTTCGAGATTAGAAATCGTAAAATGGCACCAAGACAATGTGTTAATAATAGGAACCTTCTTGGTAGTAGGATATACGAGGCTTCAAATATTGATGCAAACTCAGGTGGCGACTTCCTTCAGTTATCACACACAACCATTTACAAATGCCCTATGTATCATTGTTCACAGGCCTCCAACACCAGCAAATATTCCAAAAAAATCTAGCTCTATATTCATTACACCAGTAATGAAAGTTTGAAGCTTATCCAATAAGGCGTTTCCGAGAAAGAAAAAATGCTTAAGACAGAACAAAGTTTTGCCCAGAGTGATCCGAAAATAATAAAGTCTATCCTTTATACACACAAAAAATCCATAAAAAATAACTATTTTTCACAGATTATCTATACCTCTATCTTCAATTAAAAATTCTCTACACTCGTTTAAAAAAATACTTCACATCAGAAACATTCTTTGGTTATTACACTGGAATAAGGAATTAGAAAATTTGGCAAATTGAAATCATCACAGTTCAAAGTTAGCATCAAACATTGTTAATAAAATCCACCAACGGAGAAAGTTTGAAGACGATCAGAAAAGGCATTCGAGTAAATGATCAGATTCGAATGATTCCAATGTATCAATTTCAGGAATATTTCAAATTTACACTTACTAATAATAAACTTATGGACTGTCATCATTCATATACATCATTATAATTTTTGGTCGATCAAAAGAATCATTTTAGTTATTAAATATAAACTTTTTTTTATTCAATAAAATTAGGAAATCGGGACTTTTGTTAGTCAATAAGAGGCGAACATTGCGTTCAGTAAGCCACACGAGTGGTAACAGTTTGAAGCCGATCAGAAGAGTAATTCTCCAGTTAAGGCAGTTAACAATTATCCAAAGTTTCATTAACCATTTCTTTTAATACTGATAAATTTTCCCACACAAATAAAAGTTAACGTGCACTTTCAAGGTTGTCAGCTGCGTCAAGGTTGTCAGCTGCGTCAAGGTTGTCAGCTGCGTCAAGGTTGTCAGCTGCGTCAAGGTTGTCAGCTGCGTCAAGGTGGTCAGCTGCGTCAAGGTGGTCAGCTGCGTCAAGGTGGTCAGCTGCGTCAAGGTTGTCAGCTGCGTCAAGATGGTCAGCTGCGTCAAGGTGGTCAGCTGCATCAAGGTGGTCAGCTGCATCAAGGTGGTCAGCTGCGTCAAGGTGGTCAGCTGCGTCAAGGTGGTCAGCTGCGTCAAGGTGGTCAGCTGCGTCAAGGTTGTCAGCTGCGTCAAGATTGTCAGCTGCGTCAAGGTGGTCAGCTGCGTCAAGGTGGTCAGCTGCGTCAAGGTGGTCAGCTGCGTCAAGGTTGTCAGCTGCGTCAAGGTTGTCAGCTGCGTCAAGATTGTCAGCTGCGTCAAGGTTGTCAGCTGCGTCAAGGTGGTCAGCTGCGTCAAGGTGGTCAGCTGCGTTAAGGTGGTCAGCTGCGTCAAGGTGGTCAGCTGCGTCAAGGTGTTCAGCTGCGTCAAGGTTGTCAGCTGTATCAAGGTTGTCAGCTGCGTCAAGGTTGCCAGCTGCGTCAAGGTGGTCAGCTGCGTCAAGGTGGTCAGCTGCGTCAAGGTGGTCAGCTGCGTCAAGGTTGTCAGCTGCGTCAAGATTGTCAGCTGCGTCAAGGTTGTCAGCTGCGTCAAGGTGGTCAGCTGCGTCAAGGTTGCCAGCTGCGTCAAGGTGGTCAGCTGCGTCAAGGTGGTCAGCTGCGTCAAGGTTGTCAGTTGCGCCAAGGTTGTCAGCTGCGTCAAGGTTGTCAGCTGCGTCAAGGTTGTCAGCTGTGTCAAGGTTGTCAGCTGCGTCAAGGTTGTCAGCTGCGTCAAGGTTGTCAGCTGCGTCAAGGTTGTCAGCTGCGTCAAGGTTGTCAGCTGCGTCAAGGTTGTCAGCTGCGTCAAGGTTGCCAGCTGCGTCAAGGTGGTCAGCTGCGTCAAGGTGGTCAGCTGCGTCAAGGTTGTTAGCTGCGTCAAGGTTGTCAGCTGCGTCAAGGTTGCCAGCTGCGTCAAGGTTGCCAGCTGCGTCAAGGTGGTCAGCTGCGTCAAAGATAGTCAGCTGCGTCAAGGTGGTCAGCTGCGTCAAGGTTGTCAGCTGCGTCAAGGTGGTCAGCTGCGTCAAGGTTGTCAGCTGCGTCAAGGTGGTCAGCTGCGTCAAGGTTGCCAGCTGCGTCAAGGTGGTCAGCTGCGTCAAGGTTGCCAGCTGCGTCAAGGTGGTCAGCTGCGTCAAGGTGGTCAGCTGCGTCAAGGTTGTCAGCTGCGTCAAGGTTGCCAGCTGCGTCAAGGTTGCCAGCTGCGTCAAGGTGGTCAGCTGCGTCAAGGTGGTCAGCTGCGTCAAGGTGGTCAGCTGCGTCAAGGTGGTCAGCTGCGTCCAGGTGGTCAGCTGCGTCAAGGTGGTCAGCTGTGGCGAATGACTTTTTTTGTACATTATATTACAGGCAATGCAACCACAGACAAGCTGTCTTAACAATGCAACCACAGACAAGCTGTCTTAACAATGCAACCACAGACACGTTGTCTTAACAATGCAACCACAGACACGTTGTCTTAACAATGCAACCACAGACACGTTGTCTTAACAATGCAACCACAGACACGTTGTCTTAACAATGCAACCACAGACACGTTGTCTTAACAATGCAACCACAGACACGTTGTCTTAACAATGCAACCACAGACACGTTGTCTTAACAATGCAACCACAGACACGTTGTCTTAACAATGCAACCACAGACAGGTTGTCTTAACAATGCAACCACAGACAGGTTGTCTTAACAATGTAACCACAGACACGTTGTCTTAACAATGCAACCACAGACACGTTGTCTTAACAATGCAACCACAGACACGTTGTCTTAACAATGTAACCACAGACACGTTGTCTTAATGTAACCACAGACAAGCTGTCTTAACAATGCAACCACAGACAAGCTGTCTTAACAATGCAACCACAGACAAGCTGTCTTAACAATGCAACCACAGACAAGCTGTCTTAACAATGCAACCACAGACAAGCTGTCTTAACAATGCAAACCACAGATAGCTGTCTTAACAATGTAACCACAGACAGGTTGTCTTAACAATGTAACCACAGACAGGTTGTCTTAACAATGTAACCACAGACAGGTTGTCTTAACAATGTAACCACAGACAGGTTGTCTTAACAATGTAACCACAGACAGGTTGTCTTAACAATGTAACCACAGACAGGTTGTCTTAACAATGTAACCACAGACAGGTTGTCTTAACAATGCAACCACAGACAAGCTGTCTTAACAATGCAACCACAGACAAGCTGTCTTAAAATGCAACCACAGACAAGCTGTCTTAAAATGCAACCACAGACAAGCTGTCTTAAAATGCAACCACAGACAAGCTGTCTTAACAATGCAACCACAGACAAACTGTCTTAACAATGCAACCACAGACAAGCTGTCTTAACAATGCAACCACAGACAAGCTGTCTTAACAATGCAACCACAGACAAGCTGTCTTAACAATGCAACCACAGACAAGCTGTCTTAACAATGCAACCACAGACAAGCTGTCTTAACAATGAAGAACAAGCCACAAGATATTTCGCACTCTCGTGCGTTGTCAAGAGCTATGCAATGTTGCAAGACAGCAACAAAGAGGGGAAATTCTCTGAAGCAAGATAGGTTTTAATGACACTTGTCTTGCCTCAGAGAATTTCTCCTCCTATGTTATTATTATCATAACTAAGCGCTAAACCCATAAGGGTCATACAGCTCTGCACGAGAGTGCGAAAGATCTAGTCCTAAAGACTTCCAGCCTCATGTGGCTTTTCCTTTATTATATTATATATAAAATTATCAACTCTACACATACACACCTGAATTTCACTCTCCGTCGTCGGTGAATTAATAAACAGCTTTTATGAATGTTTGAAGCTATATACCACAGACCTCGCCCGGTCTGTGACCAGACCTCGCCCGGTCTGTGACCAGACCTCGCCCGGTCTGCGACCAGACCTCGCCCGGTCTGCGACCAGGCCTCGCCCGGTCTGCGACCAGACCTCGCCCGGTCTGCGACCAGGCCTCGCCCGGTCTGCGACCAGGCCTCGCCCGGTCTGCGACCAGGCCTCGCCCGGTCTGCGACCAGGCCTCGCCCGGTCTGCGACCAGGCCTCGCCCGGTCTGCGACCAGACCTCGCCCGGTCTGTGACCAGGCCTCGAGCTATGCCAGAATGAAGGAAGTGGTTTCAACAGCTTGAGTCAATAACGACGTGCACTTATTGTTCCATTAATCTGGTTCTTGTTACACTACACAAGCCTTGAAAATTAGAAAAATATCGGACGAGGCTTCTCGTATTATGAACGAAAAAACGAAAAGTTGGGATTTAAAAGAAAAAAACGAAAATCATTTAAAAATCCCCTCTGAGGATACTTAATAAACACTAAGATTATCTTACGACATCCTACACACTGCAACACTATATCTACCGTTTGATTTTATCCACATATCAGTAACATGTTGTGCATTTCATTTCACACTATATCACTAACACTAATACGTAATTTCGCACTGTAGCACACACATGCGGTCACTACCTCACCCAACACTACACTGATCACAGTCGTTGAGAGGTGAGGCTGAGACAGTGCCACTGACAACCCTCAAAACAACTGTCAAGTGTTTTGTCATATGTTTTTAACGAGGCTGTTAGTGATTAAGAAATATATTTGGAACTTATTTGAAGAAATTTTATTTATTAACAGTTAATTTTTTATTTATATTACGAATCTTAATCTAAATAATTATATATATCAGAAATGTTTCACTGACCATATTACTTACTACCATTTTCACGTCTGACGTCACTCACCCGGGACGTCACTCACCCGTGGCGTCAACTCCAAGTGTTGTACCTAACTTGATTTAGTGATTAAGCTCTGGCCATATGTCTATACAACACAACATATATACTTAGAAGGTTGTATTTCTCCCAGAGTATATACATGATGAGATATTAATTTATTCCTTATTTTAGTGATTGAATTATTTATGTGTGTTAGTGGACAGGTTACCAAGCAGCCTTTATAAGCCTAGTGTAGCTGATAGGTTTTAAACTTCAAACAACCAACCTATGCTATAGGCTTCAAGGGGATATATATACAGGAAACAGTGCATTTTTTTCAGTTTATATATGCTAAGATATATATCAAATGAAATCTTAGGAATTAAAGTATTTTTGTGGGTAGGTTTTGAACCCCATTAACCAACCAACTTAATACATGTTTAAGAAACTGATCACCTCCTACGAAGACCGACGGACTGATGACGTCAAAACTGTTTCTTCTACTGTTTTTAGTGTTCTGAATTTGAACGTAGAAGACGGTAGTGGTATTAATGAAGTTATGTAACGAATTCTGTCAGTCACACACGCACGTAAAGACACAGACAGGCACGTATACACATGCACATACACTCTCACAAATACACACACACACATACTTGCACACTTACACAAAAAGGTTTGTAACAAGACTAGTCCCTGAGCTATGGGGAGAGGATAAGGAAACTCAACGTTACCACACTGGAAGACAGGAGGACTATAGGCTATATGATAATGAAGTGCAAAATACTGAGGCTAACTGACAAGGTGGACAGGGACACAATGTTTCACAGATGGGAAATATGATCAATAAGACACAACCAGAAGTTGAAAACTCAGATGAGTTAAAGGGATGTTAGGAAGCATTTCTTCAGCCGTAGAGTTGTCAAGAAGTGCAACAAACTGGAGAGTGATGTAGTAGAGGCGAGATCCATACATAGCTTTACAAATAAGTAAGGTAAGGCTATTGTTGCCGGGAGAGAGTGGACCTAGCAGCGACCAGCGAAGAGGCGGGGCCAGGAGCTGTGAATAGACCTGCAACCAAATATAGGTGAGTACACACACACACGCACACGCCACACACACACACACACACACACACACACACACACACACACACACACATACTGGAGTATGCAGCACCAGTTTGGAACCCACATTTATCCAAGCACGTAAAAAAACTAGAGAAAGTGCAAAGGTTTGCAACAAGACTAGTCCCGGAGCTAAGGGGTATGTCCTACGAGGAGAGGTTAAGGGAAATCGACCTGACGACACTGGAGGACAGGAGAGATAGGGAGGACATGATAACGACATATAAAATACTGAGAGGAATTGACAAGGTTGACAGAGACAGAATGTTCAAGAGATGGGACACAGCAACAAGGGACACAGTTGGAAGTTGAAGACTCAGATGAATCACAGGGATGTTAGGAAGTATTTCTTCAGTCACAGAGTAGTCGGGAAGTGGAATAGCTTGGGAAGCGATGTAGTGGAGGCAGGTTCCATACACAGCTTTAAGAAGAGGTATGATAAAGCTCATGGCGCAGGGAGAGTGACCCAGTAGCGGCCAGTGAAGAGGCGGGGCCAGGAGCTATGTATCGACCCCTGCAACCACAACTAAGTGAGTACAACTAGGTGAGTACACACACACACACACTACACGCCTGACGACATGATTAAATTAGAGGAAAGGTGAACTAGAAAGTAATATGATAACGAACAAATTACTGAGTAGAATTGATAAGGTGGAGAGGGAGAGAATGTTTCAGAGACGAGAAATGGGAATGTGAAGGCTGGAAGTTGAAAATAAATGAGTCACATATATTATTAAGTTTTGTTTCACTCTTAGAGCAGTCAGAAGTGGAACAACTTGGGGAAGGAAGTGGCAGAGGCAGGATCCTTACACAGCTTTAAGAAAAAGTAAGATAAAGCTCTCAAAGCCAGAAGAGCGAACCTGGTAACCAGGGACCAGGAGATAAGACTCGACTCTGCAACCACATTTACGTGAGTACACATACAGTACCTGACCAGCCGGTCAGATTGCGTACGTTAGATTGCGTGCCACCAACTGTAACAGCATTTTCATTTGATCAACTGACTTTATCTCGTTGACATCATAATACTGTACGAATGTGTTCCAGACTCGAGTCATCCTGGGGATAAATGATCTCAGATGAAGTGATGTTCTGGAGAAGGGTACAGCCAGACTGAAGTTGCTGCTTGCTGCCCGTCTTGCTGCTGTCCTCGAAGTGGAGCCAAATGTGATACTTTGACAATGTTGGCCTTGTACATAACAATAAGTCCACCCACATCCCTCCTGTGTTGAAGGCTCTGCTAAAATAACAAATTTATCCAGGATGGGTCCAGGAGAGAGATGAGACGTCTTGCTCAGTTCTCTACTCTGTCAAGTAGTCGCAGATGAGTGGGGGGGGGGTGCAGGCAAACCTAGGAAGTGGAGCATACTCAAGGTGTGAGCGTATTTGTGCCTCATACAGAATCTTGCAACCCCTACTGTCAAGCAGATGCGAGATAAGTCGAAGTGCTTTAAGCTTCATGGCTGCCTTGTTTGCAAGATTTACAACATGGTTCTTCATGGTCAGTTTGGAGTCAAATTTCACCCCAAGGATATCAACTTCTTTCCCGGGTACAAACACTCTCCCATTCATACTACTGCTCCGGTATTACCATCATAGTGCATCGGTTTCCCCAAGCTGATATAGCTCTTAGCTGGTGATTGATATAGCTTAGAGCAGCAGGCATTTCTTCTCTTGGATAAGTAAATGTCAGAGTACAATCGTCTGCATATGTATGGGATTCTGGGATGAGATGAAGAAGGTCATTGAAGTAGACATTCCATAACAATGGTCCCACCACACTTCCTTGTGGAACACTTGCCCCAGTAGGATGTCTTGCTGATTCTGTTCCATTGAGAACTACCCTTAGAGATCTACCTGGATCTACCTGGAATTCCCAGTGCTTGCAGTTTTGCTAAGAGGCCCTGGTGCCACACTCGGTCGAAAGCAGCAGCAATGTCTAGTGCTACCACACAGCTGACTTTGGATTCACCCAGTGACTGGTGCCATTTAGTGGAGAGATTTAACAACAGATCAGCATCAGAGGAACCTTTCCTGAAGCCATATTGATGGTCACAAAGTAGTGAGTGGAAGTCAAAAAAACTCTGTCATTTCTCTTGAGATTATTGCCTAAAGGATCTTGCCAGTGATTGACAGGAGTGACACTGGTCTGTAGTTGCTGATTTCTGCTCTGCTCTTCTTTTTGTGAACAGGGAATACATTTTGCCTCTTTCCACAGAGAAGGCCATTTACACTGTACTAGGCAGTGCTGAAAGATGCGAGTTAGAGGTGTTGCTAGCTGGTCTTCACATCTCAGCAATCTTGGGCTCAACTTGTCTGGGCCCACAGCCTTTTCTTGGTCAAGCGATTTAAGAAGTAACTGCACCTCCTCCTGCCTTACTGTCACCACTGACAGTTTTGACACAGTTCTTGCAGCTAGCAAGTTCCTGATCCTTGCTGGATCAGGAACTTGCATTTTGGTAGCAAAGTGTTCGACAAAGATGTCCGCTTTCTCTTGACTAGTAGTCTGTCTGTCCTTGACCAGGGACCACCAGGTTTTGTAGACTAATCTAGCTGATGCTAGCTTTATTTTTGTGTCCACCTCCCATTTTAGTTTAAAGTTTTCCTTTGCCTATTTTTCCACTATCGTCAGCAATTTACGCAGGTTTTGCAAACCATTTAGGGAGCCCAAAACATGTTCTCCAAGTGCCACTCCAAAATAAGCAAGATAAGCAATCGTGTCATTACGATTTCGTGAGTCAAGCTTGTTTTACAAAATCTTTGATGCTTCTAGTTTGCTTTTGCAAAGTGTATTCGCCATAAATGTAGCAAAGTGCACTGGGATTGTTTAAGCAGACTCTTCGTGAGGAACTCATGTTTATCAGGAAAAAATAACAAAATAAAGGTTACAATATTGTCACGTGGTCGTTGTTGATACAATCCTTTCGTTAAATATCAAATTATTTAAAAATAATTTGCTATCTTTATTGAAAATGTATGTACATATCATCATTACACATACATATACACGCGCTATGGCTGAGTTCCCTGTTGACTGAGAGTAGATATGCAATGTCTCACAAACTAGAGCCAATTTAAAAAGACCTGCTGACATTTTCGAATTCAGCAACCCCAAAATACCCTAAATGCCTTCAAATATATTTGACAAGATTTTTTTGTTGTTGACCAGTGAATTAATTATCTAGGGCCTTCAGGATGCTGATGGGCTGACAACTGACTAGACATTGTCAAAGAACGAAACATAAATTCATAACATCATTGATGACACAGGTGGTGAGGCTGAGGTGCTCCATGTGGTAAATTCTTAGAGAATTGAGAAATAAACGAGAAACCAAATATGACCGTCCAGACGCTTGTATCCGAAATGGCGCTAGATCGTATCTTGAGATGAAAACTGCTTTTTTTGAGGGGGAAGAGGCAATGGACAGATAACATCATATGTGCAACAATCAAGATAGATGACTACATGAGAGGGCACATTTTGTTTAAAGAATAAAAACAAACAGTCGTAATCCGGAAAAGTACGAAGAAGAACCAGTGAAGAAGGGAAGCAAGTGGTCGCCATATTCAGTGCCATAATGCTAAAGTTTTGACTCAGGTAAACACCAAGACGGGAACCAAACAATAACTCAAATCCATACCTTACTTCCCACTCAAACACAATAACTCAAAACAAACCATATCTTACCCCCATCCTCCCCAACAAACGTCACCACACCTAACCTCCACCAACAACGCCATCACCCATCCCAACCATCCTGTTGTTCCCCACCCTCCATCACCCACAACCAGTGCAACACCCGCCCTCACAACCACCACCTATCATAACCCCCAACTCACCCACCCCCTCCGCCTACACCTACGCCTTCCCTGATATTTGTGCAAAATCCAGGAGAACAGGAACCCGAGAAACCAAGGTCAATAAATGAAAGGAAACTGAAAAGTGGGGTACACATATGCAAAATAACAAGAAGAGTGGAAAGAGCGGATAGTAGACATATACCCAGATATTGTAGCAATAACTGAGTCCAAGCTCACAGATGCAATAACAAATGCGGTTTTCAAAGAAAGAGATCAAATATAAAAAATGAAAACAAGGAACAGAGGAGGAACAGCAGTAGTGTTGCTATCGGGAACCAGTGACGTTTTTTAGGTAATCAGAATATATGATGAGGTCGACTGACTACATAACTGACACAATTAGAACTGGGAGACCCAAGGTGTTAACACCAGTGACATACAACCTGCCATTAAAGAAGACGATACTATGGCAGAATTATGACAAAAGGACGTCGGTGGGCTAGAAGACCTGGCTAGAAGATTCCACATGGACAATGCAAAACTAAGTGAACTTGAAAAAAGACAGGGAAAGAAATAATGGAGCATGTAGGAGAAAAGTGTCAGGTGTCTGAAGGAAAATTAATACCCATAAACAGAAGAAGCAAAGGAAAGAAGAGTGTGAGTCCTGGGAACACAATGAGGTAGAAGGAGGCAAAAGCTGAACGAGTAAGAGCATAGAAGAAAAACAGTAACCAAAGAATACAACAAAATAGAGAAGCAAACAGTAGAACCAGAAACATATATACGTGTATTAGAAAATTGGCTGAACAGAAATTTGGAAATGACATAGCATGGAAAACCTAATTTGTGTCACAGTTGATGAACAGCAACAGGAGAAAAAAAAAGAAAACTGTGAAGGATCAGTAAATAAAACTGAAGAAGAAACGAGAGGAGATTACTACGAATGATAAGGAAGTTTGCCAAAACAAAAAATAGGGAGATATTTACATTGGAATTAGAAACATTGCCATGGAGTGCAAGAGGGAGAGTGAGTTGATGTGTTGTGGACACAGTACACAACAGGAGGAGAGGCGAAGAAAGTGCTGAGCGAGTTAGATAACCCAAAGACAATGGGACCAAACAACATCTCTTCATGACCTCGGACAAAGGTCGCCGAGGAGCTGCGTGAACCACTGGCAGCGAAAATAAAGAAACCTGGCATAAGCAAGAGGTCTGGAAAACAGCGAATGAAGTCCCAATATTTAAAAAAGGGACAGATATTTAACAGTGAGCTACAGACCAGTGTCACTGACTTATATATATAGTATACAAGGTTATGGAAAAGATAATCGGAAGAGTAATGGAGCACCTGGATAGGAGAGAATTCATGAGTGACAAACAGAATGGTTCTCTAGATGGTAAATCCTGTCACAAATTTCCCAGTTCTCTGTCAAGGTCAACTGAGTTACAATATTAAGAAATACTGATCTTAATTACTGCATACTAGTTACTCGCAAAGGAAATTCAAATAATTTTTGTGAACTCTTACTCAGCTGAGTTTCATAATAATTTGTTGAAATCAGATTAATGCAAAACTATAAGTATTGAGCAGAATACTTTGGATTTAAGAATTCTGGAGATTTTACATATCAATGAGTGTTTCTTCAACCAATATGTTTACTCTGAAATAACTTTACTATATTCCCTTTTCTGGTGACTACAGTTTTCTCTTATTATTTATAATAAATTTTATCTCTAATAACTTGCTTTGCTTAGTACATTATTTTAATTCTTCTCAGAAAGCTCTAGTTTATTACATATATCACGTTCATACAACACCTCTGATCATCAGTTCTTTATTTATTTTTGTTTACAGTATTCTGTATTTTAATATAGTATAAACCTTGGTAATTGATACTGACAAAGTGGTTTAACAAGACACCTTAACAAACACTACCACATATTTACAACACTTCAGTAATGGCGCATTGTTGTTTCTTACTTAAAAAGGTCGACAAATAACAATATATACAGGCTGGAAGTGAGGTGTGAGTGACATGTATTGTTTGAGATGATATGACGTAGATGATGAGGTCACGTGATTCCTGTCTTGTCAGTCTTGTTGGGTTAACCTTCCTTGACTGTCACGTATGCCAGTGATTTTTTTTAAGTGCTATGTTCCTAGAATCTTGCACTACAAACCATACATAGGCGTTCAAAATTTGAAGCAAAGCGCATGAGGCTTCTCATGAGGCTTCTCATGAGGCTTCTCATGAGGCTTCTCATGAGGCTTCTCATGAGGCTTTTTCATGAGGCGGAAAGTGTTAAAAAAGGAAAGGAAAAAATCATGACGAGGCTCACAAGGGAAGGAACCTTAACATAGGGGCTAGAAATCCTGGAATTCAGAAATTGAGCAAGTGAAGCCAATTTTGACACTGTCATATTCGTTAATGTTTATTCTCAAGTGTTGTGTATAAGGGAGTGTATACTTGTGATGTTAGTGTAGCTCCCTCAAGTGTTGTGTATAAGGGAGTGTATACTTGTGATGTTAGTGTAGCTCCCTCAAGTGTTGTGTATAAGGGAGTGTATACTTGTGATGTTAGTGTAGCTCCCTCAAGTGTTGTGTATAAGGAGTGTATACTTGTGATGTTAGTGTAGCTCCCCAAGTGTTGTGTATAAGGGAGTGTATACTTGTGATGTTAGTGTAGCTCCCTCAAGTGTTGTGTATAAGGGAGTGTATACTTGTGATGTTAGTGTAGCTCCCTCAAGTGTTGTGTATAAGGGAGTGTATACTTGTGATGTTAGTGTAGCTCCCTCAAGTGTTGTGTATAAGGGAGTGTATACTTGTGATGTTAGTGTAGCTCCCTCAAGTGTTGTGTATAAGGGAGTGTATACTTGTGATGTTAGTGTAGCTCCCTCAAGTGTTGTGTATAAGGAGTGTATACTTGTGATGTTAGTGTAGCTCCTCAAGTGTTGTGTATAAGGGAGTGTATACTTGTGATGTTAGTGTAGCTCCCTCAAGTGTTGTGTATAAGGGAGTGTATACTTGTGATGTTAGTGTAGCTCCCTCAAGTGTTGTGTATAAGGGAGTGTATACTTGTGATGTTAGTGTAGCTCCCTCAAGTGTTGTGTATAAGGAGTGTATACTTGTGATGTTAGTGTAGCTCCTCAAGTGTTGTGTATAAGGGAGTGTATACTTGATGTTAGTGTAGCTCCTCAAGTGTGTGTATAAGGAGGTATACTTGTGATGTTAGTGTAGCTCCCTCAAGTGTTGTGTATAAGGAGTGTATACTTGTGATGTTAGTGTAGCTCCTCAAGTGTTGTGTATAAGGAGTGTATACTTGTGATGTTAGTGTAGCTCCCTCATGTTGTGTATAAGGAGTGTATACTTTGATGTTAGTGTAGCTCCTCAAGTGTTGTGTATAAGGAGTGTATACTTGTGATGTTAGTGTAGCTCCCTCAAGTGTTGTGTATAAGGAGTGTATACTTGTGATGTTAGTGTAGCTCCCTCAAGTGTTGTGTATAAGGAGTGTATACTTGTGATGTAGTGTAGCTCCCAAGTGTTGTGTATAAGGAGTGTATACTTGTGATGTTAGTGTAGCTCCCTCAAGTCAGTTGTGTATAAGAGTGATACTTGTGATTTAGTTAGCTCCCTCATTGTGTAGGAGTGATACTGGATGTTAGTTAGCTCCCTCAAGTTTGTAAGAGTGTATATATGTGAAGTGTATAAGTATGATGTATGTAGCTCCTCAGTTGTTAGGGATTATATTGTGTGAGTAGTCTAATTGTATGAACATCTCCCAATGTGTGTTAAGATTACAGCTCAGGGATAAGAGTCTACTGTCTAGACTTAGTAATAAAATGACATTTATTCCTACATTTATCTGCCTAGAAAGTGTATAGATTTAAGTTAGTAATGATAGTAAACAATGTTACTCTGCTCAGTGTTATTGTCCCTCTTATTCTGCTGGAGTAATCTGTTGAATTTTGCAACTCTTTCAGAATTGTGAAGTCTAAGACACAGCCGAAACATTAACTGCTATACTATTAGAAACTGTTAAAGAACAGCGTTTATTAGCTGATGAGAGTTTTAAGGGGTGAGAGAGAGCGAGAGAGAGAGAGAGAGAGAGAGAGAGAGAGAGAGAGAGAGAGAGAGAGAGAGAGAGAGAGAGAGAGGGAGAGAGAGAGAGGGAGAGAGAGAGAGAGAGAGAGAGAGAGAGAGAGAGAGAGAGGGGAGAGAGAGAGAGAGAGAGAGAGAGAGAGAGAGAGAGAGAGAGAAGACAGTAGATAAGAGAGGAGAAATTATTAGATAAGTTTATGAGTATACTTAATTCAGCACAAACAGCACACAGACAAGTAAATCAGCTTGTTTTTATGCAAAAAAATATCTGTTGTAATGGTATATATCAGTGCTCAGTGAGGAAGACCGTAGGAATTATTTTGATATACTGTACTTGAGAATCAAGCCTATTTATCAGGCTGGTCAGGACAGACAAACAAAACATTTGCAAGAGCAAAGTAAACTGTAATGATACGTTGGGACAGAACCAAAAATATAATTGATGGTTATAATGCCTGGCTCTGGTGACAACTGTAGCATGACTGGTGTACTGTGTGACACAGTTAGTAGGTCACAGTAATAACAACTATGCTCAATTTCAGGAAAGAATTAATTAACGGGTAAAGAAGCAGAAATGGTGTTTGACCTGAGACTGAGGATGAAGTACAATCATCCACCATTACTTAGTCAATGTACTCCTTCCAATACCTTGTTTCAACTTGCTAAGGAAGAAAGTGATTCCTACAAATCCACTTCTACTCACATCTGTTGTTTCTTGCAATGGAAGAAGGTCACACTAGTGACCAGTGTGTTAAGTTACAGAGTCACAGTGACCAGCAAGATGATGGAGAAGGTAAACCTGACGACCATTCTCAGCAGCAATGTCTCAGAGCAGGAACTGCCTGGTGAAGCTCTGGCTCCTGTTTCCATTGACAGTCTAACGATCAACAAATAAGGCAATGAGTCATTTCTCTAGTCCTACTAAAGTAGGTCTTACAGATTCTCTAGTTAAAGATCAGATTTATATTGATACCGAACCTTTTTTTCACTAGGACTCAACAAGGAGTGTTATCTGTGTATGAGAGTACTGGTCTTAACAGTGATGCTACGATAGTCTTATGAGGGTCATATCAACAAGGTCCATCTACATAGACTCTAGACGGAGAGTAATCATTATACTGTAAATCTGATTGTGGGATTACCCCACAATCATCGCAAATGATGTCAATGGTGCCGGGAAAATTGTTTGTCGGGTCAGTCCCTTAACCTCCAAGCTAAGGGACTGACCACCTCAAACTATTTCCCCAAGGTTGGTTCACTGATTATATCAACTTTACCTCGCCACTACTCTTGCTGCCTAAAATATATTCTCCTCTTTATTTGACTGATCAACCCCACCACGTACGCGAAACGTTTCAACAATAAAGACAACAACATTTTCATATCTAGACGCCTTATGAATTTCGTCCCATAACAGGTTACTGCCCTCCCTATCCAGGCTTGGGAGCCTGTAAATTACACCCAAAATTAATTTTTCACGACCATCGAGAAACTGTAGCCAAACAGATTCTGTGTCCGATGTTTCTAATCTTATATCTTTTCTAACATAACAATTTTAATGATCTCTGACATACATCGCCACACCACCACCCTTCCTGTTGACCCTATCAGTGTGGAATAGTTTATAACCCTGTATGTTGCACTCGGAAGGCATTTCTCTATCTTTCAGGTTGAACCAGGTCTCTGTTATAGCAATAATATCTATATTACCTGCACTTGCAAGTAATCTTAGCTCATCTATCTTATTTCTTAGACTCCTACTATTTGTATAGTAAACCTTAAGGGAGCTAGTCACTCGTTGCCCTCTACTATCTCTCTTTGTTTGTTGATCAATTGCTTTGCCTTTACTAGCAACTTTATTTTGAATACTGTCTTTTAAACATATCCCTGAGGTATCCTGGTAATATCTGCTGTTTCCAACCCTAATACTACAGCCTGATTGTTTCTCACAAACACCCATACCTCTATAATCTATCAGTTTAAAGTCCTAGACAAGTCTCCAATGACCACCTCAATCGAATCGGCTAATGCAACCACTCCAGTCCCAGAGAGATGAACCCCATCCCTTGCATACATATCACGTTTGCCATAGAATTTGTCCCAGTTATCAATGAATGGAATTGCAAGTTCCTTGCAGTAGCTGTCTAGCCAGCAATTTATACCAATTGCCCTAGACATCCCTTCATTGCCCACTCCCTTTCTTGGCAAAATGCTACATATGATTGGGATCCCTCCGTTGGACCTAACTACTTCTATGGCTGACCTGTACTTATCTAGTAGCTCCTGTCTTCTGCCCTTCCCAATGTCATTTCCACCAGCACTAAGACAGATAATGGGCTTGTTCCCATTACCTGACACAATATTATCCAACCTGCTGACTATGTCACCAACACCAGCTCCTGGGAGGCACACCCTCTGTCTGATCTTCCTATCTCTGTTACAAAAAGCACGGTCCATATATCTTACCTGAGAGTCTCCCACAATCAGAATATTCTTACCTTGATTAGCAGGGGAGTCAGTGGTACCTTTAACCTCACTAACCACTGAAGTACACTCGTCCTGGAGAACAGAGAATCGATTTCCTACCTTCACATCTTGTCTATTAATCTTCCTTATCTTCCTTCTTCCTGAATTGTTAACCACTTGCCACTTAAAGCGGCTACCACTCTCACTGTTGGTAACCATTTCCTCCTCACCAGCACCAACCATCTCACACTCACTCCCAAACCCTCCTAGGCGAAGCTTCAGCCTCCTATTTTCCTCCTGAAGAGGTAGAACCTCCTTCTTCAACACTTCAACCTGAGATTCTAAAACACTGCAGCGAGCCATGTGCTCGGTATCACCCCACGCTAATTCCCAGAGAGCTTAGGACAGGTATGACCACACGTGACCACGTGTAACTTTAAACACCTACGTCCAAAAAGGAGGGAGAGATTTTCATATAGCTCAGTTATTGGCTTAAACTCCTATTACCTGTATCGTGTATTGAAACCTATTTCATTGTAGGCATTTAATCGTGACTATATTACGATTCCTTTGTAAATAAGTATTATTTATCATAAAGAATTTCTTGTATGTACTATACATAGCTGTGTAAGGCACAATTAAGTTGTCTTAATCATTCAAAAGATTATTGCTTAAAATACGATATATTAAACATATATATTTTATAAACCTTTTTGATCTTGATTGTACTCAATTAAATGAATCTTCACTAAACCAAGGATTAAATTTATCATCATATTAAACTTTTTATTACGTCTAACAAGGAGAATACGCTTTACTAACGTTATTCGGGAAAATCCCCTAAAACAACGCCATAATAAACCCCTAAGACGCAATAAATGTAGGTCTAGTCCAAGGAGCTAAATTAAGATATTTTGCTTAGGAAGAGAAATATGGATTCCCTCCCTTGTTCTATATTTGAAGATCTAACTGAAGATACATTAAACGTATTAAAGTTACAGACGTGTTGACGGGTATGATAAGCACTATACGGCAAATACGGTGAAATCTATCATTCAAAACATACTCTTTCCTGAGGTTCTTGATGACCTTGTAGAGGAGCTTGGAGATACAGAAAGTCTGATCTCCCAAGTTGAACATTTGTCATTAGTTGAGGTAGCAGGGCCTTCAGTAAGTGCGGAGTGGGTATCAACAAGACAAAGGTCATCCGTGTCGGTTACCACTCAAGCCGAAACTACCTTTGAAAGTACAGCCGCCGCAGAAAGTACTCCGCGTAGTAAGCTATTATCGAGACTCACTGGACCTAGTGTTCGTCCTAAGGAAAGTCCGGAGGTTGGTCAGTTACCTTCTATTCAGATTCCTCCAGAAATTATGTCTCAAGAACAGTTGGAGAGACTGGAGCGTCTCCTCGTGTTACAGAGCGCTCATGTTGACGCCCAAAGAAAATTAAAACAGGAAGACTTTGAAGGGGAAACCTTGCGTGGCTCATACAATGCCGAGACCTTTAATATTCATAGAGCAGCGTCGATGGTACCTAAGTTTAGCGATGAGAACCTCGATGCCCATTTCGAAGCTTTCGAAAATCAGGCTCGAATTATGCGTTGGCGCCGCTAACACTGGGCAGCCTTGTTATACACTGACTGGGCAAGCACAGAGTTGCACAGCGACCCTTCCCTTTGACAAATACTCTCACTACGATATACTAAAGAAAACCATAATAGATGCCTGCGATTTGTTACCTATTAGTTACCAGAGGACGTATCGGACTTTAAAACGTCTTCCCCATCAATCAAGGATGGAGTTTGTCAGGGAAAAACAATCTGCTTTTGAGAGGTGGCGTAGGGCGTCGGGTTGTACCACTTCAGACAGCCTTTCTCAGTTGATCTTACACGAAGATTTCTTCGGTTATTTATCTGAAGATCTACACACCTTCCTCATTGGGCGTTCGGCCTCAAAGCTGATAGACACTGCCACCATTGCTGACAGTTATGACGTAGTTCACCAGTTGAAGGACCAAGGGAAACACCGGTATATAGTCCAGAAACACCCAAAGAAACCCTTTAAATCCGGACGCGTAGCTTACACACAGCACCCCTATAAGAAATCTTCTTTCCCCAACAGAAAAGAAAGCAAAGTTACGAAAGGGAGAAAGTTCCAAAACAATGGTTACCTTACTCAGGTAATTACCTGTTCATCAAACGGAAAGTCTAAGTACACAGGTACCGATTCAACCTCATCCCTTCAAGGAAACCGACAGTCAAGATGATTCAAGTCTGAAGCCCATTCAGAAAAGACATACCAAAGGCTATGGAACCATACCTCGCAGAGGGTAAAGTCGGGCTCGACGAAACAAGGTTAGTAAATGTATGGCACTACCTTTCGTGATACCGGAAGTAATCTTTCCCTGTAGGTGATTGCTCCGACACTAAGAGGCGTATTAGAGGCGTATGGAGGCGCTCTAATTAAGGTACCTTTACATAGGGTTTACTTAGAAATTCCCGCTTACGTCGGTTGGATGACTGTGGAATTATCCAGTAAAAAATTCCCCATCCAGGGCGTTGATCTGTTATTTGGAACGACATATGTCATCAGGGAATATGCAAGGAACGCTGGTTATAGATAACCAGTCGGATGTTAACTGTGCCCTAGAGGCTTCAAAGGAAGGTCCGCCTTATTCCTCTAACTCATAACGAGGGCTATGTCTCGCTTACCAGATATTAATTTACCTTCTAACCTGGTAGAAGAAAGTAAAGATCTAGGTTTGGACTTATTGTTCAGTAATGTTGTCCAGGCATGTGCTTTCAGACCCAGTCAGGCCATGATGGTTCCTAATCCTGAGCCGGCTGGCGTTTAAAGGCTTGAAAAAGAGGAGTTGATACAAACCCAGACAGTAGATCCTGACTTATATTACTATAGGAACGAGGCAGTTTCCGAAGTGCAGGCCAAGGAACTGGAGAACTGTTTTTAATATGACAGGGCTGGCATTCTAATGAAGAAGGAGGCCGGTAAAGGACCCGCTACCAGCAAAAACCTGGTGGCATTACCTACTTCTTTCCGGGACTAACCCTCGATTTTTCGCATAACAGCCCGGGCACCCGAAAGACCTTGGGAAAATCTTAAAACAATTTTATTGGCCAAGGGTTAGTCCATACACCTCCCCCGGCACCCCTCATTCCGATCCCAGCCCGTGGAGAGCCTTTTTCACGTCTGATTATAGATTGTGTGGGCCCCCTGCCTAAGACCAAGCAGGGAAACCAATACCTCTTCACCATCATGGACGCCGCCACCAGGTATCCGGAGGCTATCCCAGTCAGGAAGACCAACGCTCGCGTAATAGTTCGATCACTGTTAAGTTTTTGTTCAGGTGGGAATCCCACGAGAAATTCAATCGGATCAGGGAACGAACTTTACCTCTAAAGCTTTTAGAGAAGCCTTATCCGGCTTGGGGGTAGAATCAGTGCTATCCACGAGCTATCATCCACAATCTCACGGCGTTCTTGAGCATTTCCACCAGACCCTAAAGTCCATGTTAAGGGCCTATTGTGAACAATTCTCCCAAGACTGTGATGAAGGGATTCCATTTTGTTATTTGATCTAAGAGAAAGCGAACAAGAAAGCAAGGGCTTCACTCCTTTCGAGATAATTTACGGTCATCGGGTCCGAGGCGCTCTGGCCGTCTTAAGAGACGCATGGACGGGCACCACTGAGCCTTCTATAAAAGCATCTCCTCCATTGATGCAAGAGAGTTTATCTTTCGACGGAAAATTAGCAGCTGAAAATATGAGCATTGCTCAAGCAAAGATGAAACGGCTATATGACCACCGAGCGAAACATCGCTCATTTAAATCCAAAGATCTGGTCACGGCACAAAGATTAGTCCCCGTCACTCACTGTTACCGTGTTATCAAGGTCCATATGAAGTGGTAAACAAGGAAAATGATGTAAACTATGTAGTATGTATGCCGGCAAACGGAAATCAGAGTTTAAAATATTAACCAACTGAAACCTTACCACTCGAAGCCTCTACCAACAACACCAATTTCAACATTGCCTGCAACCTTGGATATTCCTTTACCTGACGGCACAAAATGAGGAAAAATTCGCATTAAGAATTCCGAAACCTTACAAAATCTTGACCTTTTCATAAACCTTGATTCAGAAAAGAGTAAGGAGGGTAAAGACGTCATAATAAAGTACATAACCCTATTTGGCGATGAGCCAAAAACGTGTACCCTTGGGTGCCACGAAGTGCAGCTCGTAGACGCCCGGCCTATCAAGCAATCCCCCTACAGAGTCAGTCCTGTGAAACACCAAATATTGAGGCAGGAACATAGTAAGAGTCCATAGGCTTCGCCATATATCTTGGTTCCTAAGCCAAACTGAAGCTATCGCATGTGCACTGACCTGACTGATATTCATTCGCTGCTCAGCCTTTGCGGAGAGCGGGTGTGCTTGTTTCTGGATCCTGGCGTTGACAACTGGTGGTTTTCAACAACATGGCGGAGCGATACAGACGTCGAGTCAATACTGTATGTATTGAAGTGTTGCAGGGCGTGATTTACCCAAGTAACGCAGATGTTCTCCTCCCGGCGATTTTGAGAGATTCTTTAGGGATATCCAATGAGGAATTATATGGGATATCCCTCAATGGTTCATTGAAGATATTCGTGAAGTTTGCAGTGGCCAGCGCATATGAGTGTGTGGTTGAAAAGCACCAGGAGCAGAGGATTGTCGTCAACACAGGATTAGAGGTACTGCTACGAGATGTGTTCCGGTTCTACACTTGGCTAAGGCTTCGTAATGTGCCATTTGAAGCTTTGGACATGGATGTATGGGAGGTCTTCAGTCAATTTGGTGTCGTCCATGCAGCCATGGTGGGCCGGTGGGCCTAAGGGACTTATGCCGGCCTACAGGGTCATTTTCCTTAAAAATGATGCTCAGGCGACAAGTACCTACTTACGTCATGATGGAAGAGTTCCGCCAGCAAGTCTATGTAACTTACGCAGGACAAGTAAGGACGTGTTGGTTGTGTGGATCGCCTGGACATGTGGCAGTGTCATGTGATCGATGGATGGACCTGCAGAGACATGGCACTGCTGATGGGGCGAGGATGGATGATGTGGTGGTTGTGGAGGCTGTGGATGAGACACCAAGGGAGGATATGAGTGCAGCGACAAGTGGTAAATGGAGTGACATTGTTGATAAGGAGGACGGTCACATACTAACGTTGTCTCAGGTGACTCAGGACGTGGAGCCGGAGGGGCCAGGGGTAGTGGCTCTGCCGGAAGGTTTGGATTTGGTTTTGTCTGAGCTACTTCTTGAGGATTTTCCACTGTTGATGGACAGTCCTGTGTGTGAGGACTCACAGCATGGTATGGTGGACTCAGGATCGGATGGGAGGAGGGATGTGGGTGAGAAGAGTGTGATGAGTGCCTCCGAGAGTAGGCCTAGTCTTCAGGTCCAGGAGGTTGGTGTGGAAGTGCACCGGGAAGAGGGTTGTGAGGCTATGGGAGACTCCAGGAAAAGGCCTAGTGGTATAGCAGAGGATGATGTCCTAACACCCAGGCAACAGGTGTGTAAGAAGGCCTGGGTGGAGGTGACTAAAGGGGGACGGGGGAATGTCAAGGGTGGAGAGGGAGGGACGAAAGGTAAAGCAGACAGGCCAGTGATTGGAGTGCCAGTGAAGGAGGATAGCTTTGGTCAGGGCAAGTCGGTAGTGACGAGGAAGCTGAAGCATAGAGGAAAGCCCCCTGCGTTCTTTTCAAGTGTCTCACAAATGTGTCTCACAAATGTTACACTTAACATAATGCTCAATGGTTCACCCATCACAAGACTCACAGAGGGAAAATTCCTAGGAATCCACCTTGACAGTAGTCTTAAATTCCAAACACACATACAACAAATTTCCAAGAAAATCTCAGACAGTAGGTATATTATCAAAGATACGCTATTATGTGCCACAACCAGCTCTCATTGCACTATATCATTCTCTTATCTACCCTTATCTCACCTATGGAATATGTGCATGGGGCTCAACAACATTAAATCACCTTAGACCACTCATAACCCAGCAAAAGGCTGCAGTCAGGATGATAACAAATTCCCACTCTAGACAGCATACTCCACCTATATTCAGAACTTTAAAACTACTCACCATAAAAAATATTCATACCTATTCATGTGCCTACTACATACATAAAACTCTACATGCTAATATCAACCCTCCACTCAAAATTCTCCTCAACAACTTTAATAGGTCCCACGACCATGACACGGATCACTATTTGACATACCCCGAGTCCATACTAACCAATGTAAAAATTCTATGCACATAAAGGGCCCCAGAATCTGGAATTCATTACCAGTAAATATTAAGTTAACCTTGTCGAAAAATCAATTCAAGACTCTTCTCAAAAATCACCTACTCACCATATACTAAATACTCATACTGTAACAAACTTTCAAACCCAATGTTATTTTACTTAAGATAATCTCAGTTTTATATTGTCATCCTCCTTAACACTTGTTGCAATTTCATATCATCATATTGTCATTTAAGTTAGTATAGTATCATCATTTTGTTAATTTGAAATAAAATATATAACTAGAAGAAACTCAATAAATTTCTCTAGTATTGATGGTCGATCACCATGCCCAGCCCTTCTAGGGTAGGGTAGGTGCCAAGGCTGGAGCTTGCTACCATCTGCGGCTCGCAAGCCTGCCCTTCCCGTCTGCCTCCTTGGGGCGGGGAAGGTGGCAGACCAGAGGGGCCTAGCAACTATATACCTACCTGCCTCGTGCTTGTGGGCGAATATGGCTAGGCCTGGGACCAGTTGGTCCCACCGCTGAGGGGTACCCCCTCCCATGGGAGACTTAGGTCTCTGCTACTCCCACGCCAGGGAGCCGGAGCCGGGTCGCCATCTGGTAAAGACCCGGGCCGGGAGAATTCCCGGTGAATCAACACCTCCTCCTCCTTCTCTAGTATTGTTATTTTACTAGTATAGCATCAACATATTGTAACTTGAAATAAAATATACAACTAGAATAAACTCAACCAATTTCTCTAGTATTGTCTTTTTAATAGTATGTATAATCATATTGTAATTTTAAATAATATATAACTAGAATAAACTCAATCAATTTCTCTAGTATTAAGTACTTAGTGAATAAGTCTTTTGAATAAGCTGCCCTTAATTAATGCCATTGCATGCCAGTGGCTCTCCTTGCATTACCGTTTTATAATTGTAACTACCAATAACTATGTATACTTGTAACTTGCAACGAAATAAAAATATTATATTATTTTTTTTTATTTTTTTTTATTAACACATCGGCCGATTCCCACCAAGGCAGGGTGGCCCGAAAAAGAAAAACTTTCATCATCATTCACTCCATCACTGTCTTGCCAGAGGGGTGCTTTACACTACAGTTATAAAACTGCAACATTAACACCCCTCCTTCAGAGTGCCGGCACTGTACGTCCCATCTCCAGAACTCAAGTCCGGCCTGCCGGTTTCCCTGAATCCCTTCATAAATGTTACTTTGCTCACACTCCAACAGCACGTCAAGTATTAAAAACCATATGCCTCCATTCACTCCTATCAAATACGCTCACACATGCTTGCTGGAAGTCCAAGCCCCTCGCACACAAAACTTCCTTTACCTCCTCCCTCCAACCTTTCCTAGGCCGACCCCTACCCCGCCTTCCCTCCACTACAGATTTATACACTCTCGAAGTCACTCTGTCTCGTTCCATTCTCTCTACATGTCCAAACCACCTCAACAACCCCTCCTCAGCTCTCTGGATAATAGTTTTGGTAATCCCGCACCTCCTCCTAATTTCCAAACTCCGAATTCTCTGCATTATATTCACACCACACATTGACCTCAGACATGACATCTCCACTGCCTCCAGCCTTCTCCTCGTTGCAACATTCATCACCCATGCTTCACACCCATATAAGAGCGTTGGTATAACTATACTCTCATACATTCCCCTCTTTACTTCCATGGACAAGGTTCTTTGTCTCCACAGACTCGAAGTGCTCCACTCACCCTTTTCCCTCATCAATTCTATGATTCACCTCATCCTTCATAGACCCATCTGCTGACATGTCCACTCCCAAATATCTGAATACATTCACCTCCTCCATACTCTCTCCCTCCTATCTGATATCCAATCTTTCGTCACCTATTCTTTTTGTTATCCTCATCACCTTACTCTTTCCTATATTCACTTTCAATTTTCTTCTTTTACACACCCTACCAAATTCATCCACCAACCTCTGCAACTTCTCTTCAGAATCTCCCAAAAGCACAGTGTCATCAGCAAAATTGCAACTGTGACAACTCCCACTTTGTATTTGCTTCTTTATCTTTTAGCCTAACACCTCTTGCCAAGACCCTCGCATTCACTTCTCTTACAACCCCATCTATAAATATATTGAACAACCACGGTGACATCACACATCCTTGTCTAAGGCCCACTTTTACTGGGAAATAGTCCCCTTCCCTCCTACACACTCCTACACACTATTATATTATTATTATTATAAATGGGTAGAGGTGACGCTGAGGCGTTTGAATGTGGATGTGTGTATATTGCAGAAGCATAATTATAGGTTGGGGAGATATTTGAAGTTAAGTGGGTTTTCAGTTTATGCGGGTAGTTTCAAGGGAGGGGTGGCTGTGGGAATCCGTGTGACCAGTCCCTTTCGGTTGTTGGAATGGTAAGAAGGGGGGTGGGATTGTGGTAAGGGTTGAGGGCTTATGGGGGAATGACTGTGTATAGTGGGAGTTTATATGCCGGCTATAAGTTGTAGAAGAACTAAGGAAGAGTTTGTGAGAGAGGAGTTAATACATTTCTTATGAGGTTTGCCGGTGGTGACAATTATTGCGGGGGATTGGAACTGTGTGATAAGGAAGAGGGAAGTGGAACCGAGAGGAGCGGGATGTGAGTTGGGGGTTTTGCGTGACGTTTTAGGTACGGCAGGTGTCCGAGATGTGGTGGGGGGAGGAGGGTGGCATATTGATCATACGTTCATACGTAAGGGTTATGCTGCACGGCTAGATCGTGTGTATGTGTCGAGGGATATTATGGTAGAGGGTGTGGAATGCATTGACGTTGGGTTTCCAGATCACAGGGGTATGTTGGCAGTGTTGGGATGGGAGGGGGCTGTTAGAATGTATGTTAGGTATTGGAAGCTTAACGTGGGGTTGTTGCAGGGGAAACTGTGTAGGAGGAGTTTTGAGTGGTGGGAGATGTGGAATGATGGGAAGGGGCAAGATGATGTGGTGGGCTGGAGGAATAGAGTTGCGAAAGTGGGTATTCAGGATTTCTGTAAATGAGAGGGTCGACAGCAGGCACTTCTGCATTATGGCCTCCAGAGGTATTTTGAGGGACAGTTGAGGGATTGTTATTTGGGGGAGGGGTTACTTGCAGGAGGAAATAGAGGTATTGAGGGATCAGTTGAAAGACATACAGAACAAGAGATTCCAGGCTATCAGAGTGAGGGCAGGAATAGAGGATGTGCTATGGGGGGACAAACCATTGTTGACTGTTTTGCCGGAGTTTCAAAAGAGGAGACAGGGCATGACGTTGATGTCTTTGAAGGTGCATGAGGAATTGGGAGGGTACAGGGAGGGAGAGGTACTGCGGTCGACAGAGGGTATGAGTGGTTTTTGGGATGAAGTTGTGGGTTGGGTCCAAATGTTGTATGCGAGGGCTCTGGTGAGGGTTCAAGTGAATGGGAGGGTGGGAGACGTGGTGAGCATGGAGCGGGTTTGAGGCAGGGGTGCCCTTTGTCACAAATTCTGTTTGCATGCTTGCATGACCCTTTTTATAGGTTAGTGTCGCTGGGGATAGGGAAGGGGGGTCAGGTATCTGGTTGTGATTCAGGGGTTGTTGGTTATGTCAATGACACAACAATTCTACTAGGTGGATGGGAGGGGTTTGATACTATAGGCAGCATTATAGGTGTTTTGGGGCAGCTATGGGTATGAATATTGTGAAGGTTGTCGCCAATCTTCTCAGGAAAAGTATAATAGAAAAAGACTAATAACAAGAAAAATAAACACTTTATTTTAATAGAATGTAATTTAAATAATAAATACATAAATATGATTATAATAATCCTATCTTAAGATAAATGAAAAATGAAAACAAAAATATATATATATATATTCAAAGCTAGATATTTACAGCTGTCATGATCTTAACACTGAAACAATGAATCCATGTGATAACTCCGTGGTGGTGGTATTGTTGTTCTTGTTGCCTCGATGTTTTCCACAAATCCAACAGTTTTCCAAACTTCCACAATGTCACAAATGATGTCAGGGACTCAGTTGAAAGTTGTCCCCTAGTGACGTCCAGTTGCCTGATGTTTCTAGTGTGTACTTAGGTACTACTGGTGTAGTGTAGAATTGATGGTGTTACTCTGTTTCTCAATTGGTGAGTACGCCAGCCCCCCCACTCAGCCTTGAATCCGATGATCCGAGCGGACACAGAGGACTGTGAAAGAAACCACAATAATTACTCACCACTCTAGCATTAATTTACATAGTAGGCATAAGGCCTTTAAAAGAAATGGCGAAACTGTAATAATTAACTCTACCAAAAACCAAGGCAGGACATAGCAGAAGTGAATGTTGTTAAACATGAGTGAAGCTCCAAAATAATTAAAGAGTGAAGCTCTTGAACATAAAATAATGAAGATACGAGCAGCCGTGAAGTACTTACAGTGAGATCAAGTGTGGTTAGTCGAGTGATTTCAACCGGTGGCCAGAGCCTAGCATTACACCTCTCACCAGGTGGAAAAGGGGGGATGGGGTATAGCAGCAGCGAGACACTCACCCCACCTTAACAAGCAAACTACCACTCAACCATCACTCTACATACCTTCACACTTTCATCACTCCTATCTATGGACTTTTCCCTCACAAAGATTAACATAGTAAAATCTAAATTGTTAGAGGTTGGGACGTGGGTGGGTGGGGAATTGGGGCTGAGGTATGGTTGGAATCTTGTCGAGTGCTTGAAAATATGAGGGATAATTTATTGTAATGACACAAGTAAGGCAAGGGAAGAAAATTCTTCAAAGGTCGTAGCGGCGACAATAGGGCGCATGAGTGGTTGGAGACCAGGAGACATGACATTATTGCAGAGGGTCAGGGTAGTTAATGTCTTATTGTATAGTAAATTGAGGCATGTAGCGAGGGTGTACCTGCTTGTGGGGAGGGATGTTGAATTATTACAGCGGAGAGTGTTGAGGTATATATGGGGTTATGGTTGACATTAGCTACATAAGGAGGTTGTCATGACACCGGTTAGTAAGGGAGGTTTGGGGTTGATACCCTTACATAGGAGGCCTATGGGGTTATATGTGAAGCAGAGATATGTGGAAGCTGGGAGGGGGGGGGTGGGAGGTGGTTGGGGGCGGTAATGCAGAAGGTCCGGAGGTGGTGGAGTGGAAGGGACCTGAGATTATGTGAGGCGATGTTGAGGGTTTTACTGGCAGTACGGGAGCCGAGGGGTTTTAAGGTGGGGGTGTTGGAAAAGTTAGGGGGAGGAGGGGGAATCGTGTAGGGGGTAGCAGAATATCCTAAGTATAATTGACAGGCGACTAGGGTAGCGTTCCGGAAGTTGAGGTTGAAGGCAAGGGTTAGGGAGACGGTTTTTCGATTCCTGCATGGAATCTTGGCTTCTAGGGTGCAATTGTTTGTAATGGGTTTAGCTGCTGAGGGTACTTGTTTGAGATGTGGTATTTTGGATACATTGTACTATACGGTGTATTTTTGTGACGATTTAGGCAGGGTAAGGGAATGGTTTGGCAGGGTCCTTAGGAGCGTGGGTGGGGGTGGGATTTCGCTGTTAGGGGCTTAGGTGGTTGATTTCATACATGTTTCGTGGGGTATGCACGAGGTAGTGGGTGGGATGAGGGTTCGTGCCTTGGTGGCACATTTTTACAATACGAAATGTAGGAATCAAGGTTTATATGGGAGAACTTGGGTTGAGACTTTTTCTGAGGGTTATAGGACGATGACAGTGGCGTCCATTTTAGAGTATTGGGGGTGATGTAGGTGACAATCGAGGGGGACTGGTCGGGTTGGGGGGGGGAAGGGGGAGGTTGGGCAGGGAGTGCAGGTTTAGGGTTGGCTAGGTCATAGTATGGTTGCTTGATGGTGTGGTTGGTCAGGTGTGGGTAGATAGGGGTGTGCTAGGATGGGTTGGGTTGGAGTGGGAGTGTGGGGTAAGGGAGATGGGCATTTCAGAGGTTTTCAAGGGTTCTTTGGGGTTGATAGGTAGGGTTATGATGTGTGAAGACTCAACCTGAGGTTGGAGTTTTTTTTTTTTTTTGGGGGGGGGGATCGTCATAGAGGTAATAGGCGCATGGGGTTTTCCTCTAGGATGTAGCAAGTGTGTAATTTTCTTGTGCACACAGTAGTTGTTTTGAGGTGTGACGTCTTGGCAGCTTGTTTTTATGTGGCAGGTGTGGAGGCTAGGAGCTGTCACAAGTTATGGTGGCTGAACGTAGGAGTTAAGGTGTGTTCAGTTTATGTAACAGTCACCAGAAAATGTGTAGGTGAGCCTGGGTGTTGATAGACCAGGTTTCTGTTGTAATTTCTAGGTTATGTTTGATGTTTTGATGTTTTGCTGTGTATGTGTTATTATATTTTGTGAGAATTTTCATTTATGTGCAGCATCCGATTGTATAACGCGTATATTTTCTAGAGTGTTTTTCTATGTGTGCGCCACACGTGTGTATTGTGACAGATTTTTTGGCATAGTTGTGTGCCGTTGGGCTGTAGACATAGTGTTGTCTACGTAAGTGATAGCCAGATGATAATGTATTTTCTTTTTGTGGAACTGTTGTCGTGTAACCTCTTGTTATGGGGTACAGTTTTTGTTGTGTTATGGTAAATCACCTGTTTTTCATAAAAAAAAAACTAAGGTTTCTTATTCAGTTTTTTTTTTTTTTTTTTGTATAGACCCTTATTAATGGATAGGTCAAGGTGTAAGTTTTGTTGAACATTTTGTTACATTGTGTGCAGTTTGCACGTTTTTTTCGGATATACTGATAGTTATGTGTTTTTATGTTCTTTTTGTTTGTGTTGTTTTGTATGGCTTGTGTTGTTCATGGGCATATATAGTTTTATGTTTTTTTAAATAAAAACAAAAAACTTAATAGACACTGTGTCCGGTGCTACCTTTGTAAGTCGTCTTGATTTATTGCGAGGATATTACCAAGTTGCTCTCACACCGAAGGCACAAGAAATATCAGCGTTTGCTATTAAGGACGGTTTATTTATACACAGCATATCTGTGCATGTGTGTATATGTATAAACGAGTGCATGTGTGTACTCACCTAATTGTACTCACCTAATTGTGGTTGCAGGGGTCGAGACTCAGCTCCTGGCCCCGACTCTTTGCTGTCTGCTACTGGGTCTCTGCTCTCCCTGCTCCATGAGCTTTATCATACCTTGTCTTAAAACTATGTATGGTTCCTGCCTCCACTATATCTTTCTCTAGACTATTCCACTTCCTGACTACTCTGTGGCTGAAGAAATGCTTCCTAACATCCCTTTCACTCATCTGAGTCTTCAGCTTCCAGTTGTGTCCCCTTGTTTCTGTGTTCCCTCTCTGGAACATCCTGTCACTGTCTACCTTGTCAATTCCCCGCAGTATTTTGTATGTCATTATCATGTCTCCTCTGACCCTTCTTTCCTCCAGTGTTGTTAGTCCTATTTCCCTCAACCTTTCTTCATAAGACACACCCCTGAGTTGTGGAACTAACCTTGTCGCAAACCTTTGCACTTTCTCTAGTTTCTTTACGTGCTTGACCATGTGTGGGTTCCAGACTGGTGCTGCATATTCTAGTATGGGCCTGACGTACACGGTATACAGTGTCTTGAACGATTCCTTGTTAAGGTAACGGAACACTAATCTTAGGTTTGCCAGTCGCCCATATGCTGCCGCAGTTATCTGGTTGATGTGTGCCTCCGGAGACGTGCTTGGCGTTATACTCACTCGAAGGTCTTTCTCCTTTGCCGAGGTTTGTAGCCTTTGTCTACCTAGCTTGTACTCTGTCAGCAGTGTTTTTTGCCCTTCTCCGATCCTCATGACTTTGCATTTGGAGGGATTGAATTCGAGAAGCCAATTGCTAGACCAGATGTCGAGCTTGTCCAGGTCTGTTTGCAGCCCTGCCTGGTCCTCTTCCGATGTGATTCTCCTCATTATTTTCACATCATCCGCGAATAGAGACACTTCTGAGTCTATCCCGTCTGTCATGTCATTTACATATACCAGAAATAACACTGGTCCTAGGACTGACCCCTGCGGTACACCGCTCGTCACAGGTGCCCACTGTGATACCTCACCACGCACCATGACCCGTTGTTGTCTCCCTTTGAATTATTCTCTGATCCACACCTTCAACTACAAACATTCACCCACACCTACAACCACAAACATTCACCCTCACCCACACCTACAAACATTCACCCACACCTACACCTACAAACATTCACCCACACCTTCAACTACAAACATTCACCCACTTCTACAACTACAAACATTCACCCACACCTACAACTACAAACATTCACCCACACCTACAGCTACAAACATTCACCCACACCTACAACTACAAACATTCACCAACACCTACAACTACAAACATTCACAAACACCTACAAACATTCACCCACACCTACAACTACAAGCATTCACCCACACCTTCAACTACAAGCATTCACCCACACCTTCAACTACAAACATTCACCCACACCTACAACTACAAACATTCACCAACACCTTTAACTACAAGCATTCACCCACACTTTTAACTACAAACATTCACCAACACCTACAACTACAAACATTCACCCACACCTACAACTACAAACATTCACCCACACCTACAAACATTCACCCACACCTACAACTAGAAACATTCACCCACACCTACAACTACAAGCATTCACCCACACCTTCAACTACAAGCATTCACCCACACCTTCAACTACAAACATTCACCCACACATACAACTACAAACATTCACCCACACCTACAACTACAAACATTCATGATTACCAACAACTACAAACATTCACCCACACCTACAAACATTAACCCACACCTACAACTACAAACATTCACCCACACCTTCAACTACAAACATTCACCCACACATACAACTACAATCATTCACCCACACCTTCAACTACAAGCATTCATCCACACCTTCAACTACAAGCATTCACCCACACCTTCAACTACAAGCATTCATCCACACCTACAACTACAAACATTCACCCACACCTACAACTACAAACATTCACCCACACCTACAACTACAAACATTCACCCACACCTACAACTACAAACATTCACCCACACCTACAACTACAAACATTCATGATTACCAACAACTACAAACATTCACCCACACCTACAAACATTAACCTACACCTACAACTACAAACATTCACCCACACCTTCCACTACAAACATTCACCCACACCTACAACTACAATCATTCACCCACACCTTCAACTACAAGCATTCATCCACACCTTCAACTACAAGCATTCACCCACACCTTCAACTACAAACATTCACCCACACCTACAACTACAAACAATCACCCTCACCCACACCTACAAACATTCACCCACACCTACACCTACAAACATTCACCCACACCTTCAACTACAAACATTCACCCACTTCTACAACTACAAACATTCACCCACACCTACAACTACAAACATTCACCCACACCTACAGCTACAAACATTCACCCACACCTACAACTACAAACATTCACCAACACCTACAACTACAAACATTCACAAACACCTACAAACATTCACCCACATCTACAACTACAAGCATTCACCCACACCTTCAACTACAAGCATTCACCCACACCTTCAACTACAAACATTCACCCACACCTACAACTACAAACATTCACCCACACCTTCAACTACAAGCATTCACCCACACCTTCAACTACAAACATTCACCCACACCTACAACTACAAACATTCACCCACACCATAATAGAGGTCCAGACATGCATGCGGGGAGCCCAAGACCGACAAAATGTGATCAGCCCCGAGGGAGCCTTCTCCAAATACAACTTCAATAACGAAAACATAAGATGGGACCAAGTAAACCAAGTCCTAAATTATATAAACTGGGAAGATTGCCTAAGCATCACGGATCCTAACCTATGTCTAGAACAAATTAACTCTGTGGCACTAGAGGTTTGCTCAAGGCAAATTCCCTTAAGAAAAAGGAGGAAAAGATGCAAACTAGAAAGAAAGAGGCGCTCCCTATACAGGCGAAAGAATAACGGAGCGGCTACAAAAGGCCAATATATTTGAAATACGAAGGGAGACACTAGTCAGAGAAAAAGCAAACATCGACTTAAAACTAAAGGAAGCTTACAATAATCAAGAAACGCGGGAAGAACTAAAAGCCATAAACGAAATTGAAACAAACCCAAAGTATTTCTGTTTTTATGCAAAGTCAAAGTCGAGAACACCAACCAGTATTGGGCCCCTACTTAAACGGGATGGGTCCTACACAGATGAAAGCAAGGAAATGAGTGAGTTACTAAAGTCCCAGTATGACTCAGTATTTAGCGAGCCGCTAACCAGACTGAAAATCGATGACATAATTGATTTTTTTATGAGAGTGCCACAGAACTTGACTGACGCATGCCTCTCTGACATCACCCTGACGCCAAATGACTTTGAAAAGGCAATAAATGACATGCCCATGCACTCCGCTCCAGGCCTAGACTCATGGAACTCCGTGTTCATCAAGAACTGCAAGAAGCCCCTATCACGTGCTTTTAACATCCTATGGAGAGGGAGCATGGACACTGGGGTCGTCCCGCAGTTACTAAAAACAACAGACATAGCCCCGCTCCACAAAGGGGGCAGTAAAGCAATAGCAAAGAACTACAGACCAATAGCGCTAACGTCCCATATCATAAAAATCTTTGAAAGGGTTCTAAGAAGCAAGATCGCCACTCGTCTAGATACCCATCAATTACACAACCCAGGGCAGCACGGGTTTAGAGCAGGTCGCTCCTGTCTGTCCAAATTACTGGACCACTACGGCCAGGTTCTAGATGTTCTAGAAGACAAACAGAATGCAGATGTTATATACACAGACTTTGCAAAAGCCTTTGACAAGTGTGACCATGGTGTAATAGCACACAAAATGCGTGATAAAGGAATAACAGGAAAAGTTCGTAGATGGATCTATAATTTCCTAACAAGTAGAACACAAAGACTAGTAGTCAACAGAGTAAAGTCTGAGGCAGCAAATGTGAAAAGCTCTGTTCCACAAGGCACAGTACTAGCTCCCATCCTGTTCCTCATCCTCATATCGGACATAGACAGGGATATAAGCCACAGTGCCGTGTCTTCCTTTGCAGATGACACCCGAATCTGTATGACAGTGTCCGCCGTTGAAGACACTGCAAGACTCCAAGCAGACATAAACCAAATCTTTAAATGGGCTGCAGAAAACAATATGAAGTTCAGTGATGAGAAATTTCAATTACTCAGATACGGAAAACGTGAGGAAATTAAAATCTCATCGGAGTACAAAACTAATTCCAACCACACAATAGAGCGAAAAACTAATGTCAAAGATCTGGGAGTGATCATGTCAGAGGATCTCACCTTCAAGGACCATAACACCGTAGCAACCACATCTGCTAGAAAAATGACAGGATGGATAATGAGAACCTTCAAAACCAGGGATGCCAGTCCCATGTTGGCACTTTACAGATCGCTTGTTCTATCTAGGCTGGAATATTGCTGCACACTAACTGCACCTTTCGAGGCGGGTGAAATTGCTGACCTTGAAAATGTGCAGAGAACCTTCACCGCACGCATAAGTGCGATAAACCACCTCAATTACTGGGAACGCTTGAAGTTCCTAAACCTGTACTCTCTAGAACGCAGGCGGGAGAGATACATTATTATATACACGTGGAAAATTCTCGAGGGATTAGTACCAAACTTGCACACGAGAGTCACTCACTACGAAAGCAAAAGACTAGGCAGGCGATGTAACATCCCCCCAATGAAAAGCAGGGGTGCCACTAGCACGTTGAGGGACAACACAATAAGTGTCAGAGGTACAAGATTGTTCAACTGCCTCCCAACAAACCCCTGGCTATCTTCAAGCAGGCACTGGACAGGCACCTAAAGTCGGTACCTGACCAGCCAGACTGTGGTTCGTACGTTGGACTGCGTGCGGCCAGCAGTAACAGCCTGGTTGATCAGGCTCTGGTCCAACATGAGGCCTGGTCACAGACCGAGCCGCGGGGGCGTTGACCCCTGGAATTCTCTCCAGGTAAACTCCAGGTAAACCCATACGCTTCTGTTTGAGAGTCATGTGCGTTAATAGACATGTCCCTTTGCGTCTCACGTCGTACAGGTCCACATCAGCCGGAGAGGGTGACGTGTGACCCATACAGTAACAGTCACAGTACTCATGGGAGTGACTGTAACCATGTGTGTGTTCGTGGATACAGTTAGGTCTATCCATTATTGATGTTGTTAAAGGGCTCTTTATGCTGTTAAAGAGATCTTGATGCTGGTAAAGGTATCTTGATGTTAGTAAAGGGCTCTTGATG